>CABFOW010000119.1:61479-147457 GCA_902141385.1 Timema californicum
GGGGGGGGGGGGAACAGCGATATTACAAAAAACTTCCTATTGATTGGAGGTTAAATAGGCTCAAAGCAGTTCTCGATGAGAATCAATATCTATCAAATTAGCAGAATATAAGATTGAATACTATTTTCACAGCCATTTGTCTTGGCAGTTGTAAAATAAAAGTGACTGAAGTTTATTTTAGGCTTCTCGTCTACTTAATTGAAGATGATTTAATTAATTTAACTTTAATAAATTAATAGAATTCTTAATGAAAATTAAATACAAATGTGACATAGATATTCCTTAATTGTAACCTTTTTAATACTTTTTTCCAGAAAAATCCTGGACATAATTTTTCCCATAAGAGTTCCCGAAGTTAGGGATCCCATACAGGTCTAGATATCATGCTGCAGGTACATGACCTGATGCGGCACGTGTTGTTAAGCATAATTGTTTAAATTTGAATATATAATAAAATCTTCATGAATACAGCACTGGCTATATATTGATATCGCCGTTTCTTGTTAAAACATTACCCCAGTGTTTTGTTTAGTTTAGATCAATCGACAATCATCAACCACATCTGAAAATTAATTTGAATCCTGATAAGATTGAAATTTAGTCTGACCAGTCATCCTTGTTTGAAAATAAACAAGGCACAAGTGATTCATAGTTAACTATAAATCAGAGCTTATTTATTTTGTTTTTTATAATATAGTATGGCCACAGTCTAGGACAATATAAGAAAACCCTGTAAAAATCAGGGAATTTCAAATTTCCAAGTAAATCAGGAAAATGGATGAGTTGATCACATTGGCTTTACGGGAAATATAAATGTCTTATTTACATCCTGTTGAAACATTGTTTTGATAAAGTTTATGGAAATTAACTTAAAGATTTGTAAGCGCTTTCAAAAAATTATTATTTATACATATTGATAATTTTTATATATTTTTTTGAAACTCTATTAATCTTGTTTTAAGTAAGGGTGATTTGGAATTAAAGAATTTTATTTTGGAGAGTTTGTTGCCACCCATTACTAGTCCTTTAATGAAGTGCCTTGTTTTTATGAAGTTGATTATTTTCAACATGGAACATTGTTTACTCCTGTGCAGGTACTTTTAGCCATGCATGCCAATGTGGAAGACCGAGGCATCAAAGAGGACTGCACTCCTCTCATGGAGGCAGCTTCAGCAGGCCATGTGGACATTGTAAGGCTCCTCATAATGCACGGTGCCGATGTCAACGCCCAGTCTTCTACAGGTATGCTATCCCAAGAGATTCTTGTTAAAACAACCCTTTTCTTTGAGTTAAAAAATATATTTAAGCTACTTTATTGAGCAGAAAACAGGCCACACTCCCCGTGCCCCCCACGCCCCCAATTAAAACCTCGATGACGTCAGCCTGCAATTGACCTTAACTGACTGAGTGGTCACCATAATTTGGAAAAGTGAAAGTGCTAACTTCTGTGGAAGTAGGGTGTTATATGGTCAGCACAATGGACCCATTGTCTGTTAATTTCACTCTTCTAGACCGGAGCTGCTACTTTTTCCATTAAAGTAGCTTATTTTTCCTCGGGGCTGAGTTGACCCCCGTTCCAGACCCAAGTTATATTGATAAATATCGAAATAGTTTTCAATCAATACAACAGATTCTTTACTAGGGGTGTGTGAATATTTGAAATTTCGAATAATTTTGAATAATTAACGGCTGAATATTTGATTCAAAACTCTGAATAGCAAGATTGAATAGCTGTGTCATAAATCCCTTAAAAGTTTAGTCCAGACCAGTTTGTTTACGCGTGAGACAAGCAGGTAGTCACATAATCTGGTTACTCAAAAATACTTTTGTCCTTTGTTCAACATGAGGTGGGGAGATACCTATATTAGCAGAAAGCAAGAGGTTGTGTGTGACCTACTTAATTCAAGTTGACCCACCACTTTCTCTAAAAAAATTAAATTCATACAGTCCTTTGTGCTATGTTTGTGCCTATATGTGCCCGAAGCTCAGCATTTGTGCTATTAAATTTCTCAAATTATAATGATTTTATTGTGGTGTGCCAACTTGATTTCAAGTTGGCCAGCTACATTTTTAAAACATCTTATCTTGATTTTGATTACACCAGTTCTTTGTGCTCCATTTGTGCTTGATGTTCCAAGTTGGCCCGCCACATTTTCAAAATCAAAATTTTCTTATGCCATTCATTAATGTTACCTTTGTGCTCATGCATGCCCGAAATTTGGCTTTTGTGCTATTAAATTATACCTGTGGCAACGATTTTAAGTCTGCTTTCCACTGTTGTGGGGTGGAGTCAGGCGGGGCTGATTGCTTGGTACCATACTGAGGGGAAGAGAGCTTGTGTGCCTGGGTCCGTTGGAGCAAACCGGGAAGGCTAACACTGCACAACTGGAGCTTAATATTTGAATGTGTACATTTAAACTGTTTTGTAGAATGAGGTGGTTAACACGGAAAAAGTGTTTTACAATAATACTGACAACTGTAAAAAGCTTTGCAATATTTGATCTGGAATGGGGTTGTATAAAGACATGCAAGCTTTGATACAAGAGGGCGTATGCAGGGCCTGTTGTCGGGAGTATTGGTTTTCTTATGGCTCCATAAAGTAATTTTAATAATTCTCATTAAGGTTTTTAATTAATAATAATTTTGCAAGTTTATCAAAATGAGTTTAACTATTTATAGTAAAAAGAGAAGACTTGTGAGATAAAGCTTAATTTTGTATACCAAATTTTTAATTTAATGCACAAAAAAAACTACATAGGGTTTAAATATTTTAGCTCAAGCTAGCACGCAACATTTAATGTTCTCTTGAAGGTATCATTTTAAAGCACAAATGTTATGGTTCTGGCACGTATGAGCACAAACTAAGACTAAATGAATAGTGCAACCAAGTTTTTGTTGCATTGATTTTCTCCTGCATTAGCGTGCTGCTCCCTCCCAAGATGTATTATATTTCTCCCATTGTTCTCCACACGGGGATTTCGTTGTAGTACTTGTTCAAGTATTGTTCTGACTGACGAGGCAAAATATTAACTGTATTGCTTAACTCACTTGTCATAAATTGTGTTCTTTGTATGTGAAATAGTTTTTTCCTTGGGCCTTTGATGTTTAAAAGTTAGATTTACATCTAACCATCTGAAATACCTGGCATTGCCCGGGAGATTTTTTTGTTTTTGTTTAGTGGTTGTACAGTAGGCCGACCTACAGTAGCCCATGGCTTCTTTGGTGCTGACTGACATTTCACAGCCGCCTTCTTGACAGTCAACATTTAGGTATATAACTAAATTTTGACTGTCAGAAGTGATAGCTGCTAAACACATGTTTTTGCAGATCATATGGTTCGGTGTAAAGATACATAATTTGGTCTGGTAACTTTTCAAAGCCACCAGCTGTGAGCTCTCACTCAGCACCAAACAAGCCATGGGGTTACCGTACATATTAAAATTGTTAATGATGTATAACAAACTAACGTGTTATCAAAATCCGGGTCCTGAGTGTACGCGGAGAAATAAACTTCGGACCTTAAAAAATAATTTGAGCCCTAACATCCGTGTAGATGGCATTTGGCAACCAGATTAAATGTTATTCCAATGTTTAAGACCACTTGGTTATCGTTGTGGAATAAAGTGGATTCCTAAAAGTGCAATAAGCATATTAACTAAATTTTAACATTTAATTCAAGATAAATAAATTTGCAAGCTATTTTCAAAATTAAAAACTTCTCTTAGTACTGTACATAATAATATTGTTCATACAGTGACTACAAGATACATTAGACCAAGTCTTATATACAATGAAATTTTAAAGAGATAAAATATTTTCTTGGTAAATTTTATTCTTGGCTTCTTAATCACCTCATTATACAAACAAGTTCAAATATACGGGCAAGTCTGCTCCATTTGTGCAGTATTAAATTTTTTGCTTCGTTCCAATGGACGAACATGCTATCTTACACTCAATACATGGTACCAAGCAATCCAGCCTGCCTGGCTCCGTCCCACAACAGTGGACAACAGACTTAAAATTGTTGTAACAAGCATAATTTGATGGCACAAAAGCTTAATTTCAAGCACATATGAGCACAAACAGAGCATTAACAAATGGCATAAGAAAATTTCGATTTCAAAAATTGTGGCGGGTCAACTTGAACATCACATTAAAATCTTTGCCACAAGCCTAATTTAATAGCACAAAAGCTAAAGTTCGGGCACATATTGGCACAAATGGAGCACAAAGAACTGGAGTAATCAAAATCAAGATAAGATGTTTTAAAAAAATGTGGTGGACCAGCTCGAAATCAAGTTGACTCGCCGCATTAAAATTGTTATAATTTGAGTAATTTAATAGCACAAATCCTGAGCTTCGAGCACAAACGTAGCACAAAGGACTTTATGAATTTTAATTAATTTGGAGAAAGTGGTGGGTCAACTTGATGTACATTGTGGTCTGCCTAGTGTTTGAAAGATAGGGTGGGGGGAGAGGAGGGTTTTATAATGACTGTTGGGTAGACAATCGGCTGGGAGCCATGTGTCTACTAGTGAAAGTGTTTGCAATTTGATATTTAGCGAAGGATAGAAATATCCACTTTACCATATTTCCTGGCGCATGAAAATGAAGGGAAAAAGGGGTCGGGTGCAATATTGCAAAGTTAACCATGAATGCCCTTGTCAGTCTTTTGTTAGCAGAACAAGAGGCTACCCAAACAGAATGGAGATTACAAGAGGTGTCAAATCTAGATACCATAAAAAAAGTTTTAAACCCAAAAAACAATAAAGGAGTATCGAGCCTAGAAACTATTTAAAATGTTTTAAACCTAGAACAAATCTAAGGTGTGTCAAGTCTAAAGAACATTTAAGTGGTGTCAAACCTAGAGATCATTTAAAAGGTTTCAAACCTTGAAACCACTTAAAAAAGTTTCAAACCTAAAAAAACATTTATGGGGTATCAAGCCTAGAAAACATTTAAGAGGGAGTCAAGCCTAGAGAACATTTAAAATGGGTCAAGAACTAAATATCATTCATTACTGTTGTGTTACTTTAGTAAACTTATTGTTGTATAATATGAAAGTATCAGAGTTATGAACGAAACTAGTAATAACATTCAGGTGACAGCCAGTCTCTGTGATGAATGGAGTGAAGGTGTAGCTTGAAGGGTCAGTTGGTGGCTTGGCAGACTGATGTGCAATAGTACCTTCTGGCTCAGTGAGGATTATTATATTGTGACAAACATTTAGTGTGTTTCGTTTACTATGTTTGGAATCTTGCGCACAGCCGATAACATAGGCAAAAATAATCTCTAAGCAAATGATTGAGACACAGATACAACACGAATCTCTTAAAATATCAGTAATAAGATTTAATAAAACTATGAGTTTGGGAAAGTTAGAAGGGATTAAGGTGTATTTGTCTATTTTGAAAGTAGATTCATCTTCAGACATCAATAAATGATATTTTTAGAATATGGCTTATTTTTGAGTCACTGCTGTATAGTTTTTTATGGCTAAATTTAACCAAACATTTTGTTTTGTTTTGATAATTTTATTTCTTTAGTTTTATTAAAAAAACATTATGCCTGAAAAATTGTACTCAATTAATACTTGAGGAAATATGGTTGGATAGGAGCTAATGTGTGCAATGTTGTTATTTAAGAGTTGGAGGAGTTTAATAACCTTTACTTACATTAATCTGGTTGTATAGATTGAGAAAATAGTCTTCCAAGAACATTCAAATTGTCTTCTAAATGTTGGAAACTTGTGAATACAATTGTTCTGTGAGCACACGTATCAAATTGTAAGCCTGTATTAGAACAAGCAAAATCTTAATGATTTTCAACGATAATAAGGAGATGAGGGCTCATTTTACAAGTATCCATGATTTGTTTATTCTCAACAGTAGCTAGCTTAGCCTCCATTTGACTGATGGCGTTTTTAACACAAATCCTCATAATCTCTTCTTAGTTGAAGTAACTTATTAATGACTTTGTGCTTGTGGTATACTTAAAAAATAAAATTTTGATGTGGTTGAAGTGTACAATTCTGTATGTGTGCACGCACAGGCAACACCCCCCTGATGTATGCTTGCGCTGGTGGTCATGAGGATGTGGTACGGACGCTGTTGGATGCTGGAGCCAACGTCGAGGATCATAACGAAAACGGGCACACCCCCCTCATGGAGGCAGCCAGTGCGGGGCATGTGGGGGTGTCTAAGGTACACATTCATTTTTCATATATAAACTCTAAACTGTTTTACTCTTTTAAGGGCTAGTGCCTGATTGTATCTAATAACCGGCAAGCTCTTGGCACGCAACCTTGTCCTTTGTTCTATTGATAAGAGGGGTGAGGGTGAATGCTAGTGTACTCTAAGTAAATAGTTACATCTTTCATCAATAGCACGGGGATGATAAATAGGCGAGAGAGAAGCTGGATAAAAGGAGAGCTTGACAGGGATAGATTATATTTTCAAGGTCAACAACAAATGACTAGCAAACAATCTTAACCATGAGAGGGAAGACTCGCTTCAGTGGCCACAAAGTCCAAGGCGCTACCCTTGCAGTAGAATGGACAATAGAAGACGGGTATATCAAGGTTCAAATCTCGGTTGAGTGTACTTAGGGTAGTTCTATTGGAGGTTTCAAAACTACATCATATGATTAAGGACTTATCATTATTTCAATACTTGGATTTATTCATCAGTTGATACTTATCAAATTAACTATGCCTATTTAAATTCTGACATCCATAATAAGCGGCATTTTGAATTTGTTACTCTACAGTAATTAATATATTTATATTTTATAATAAAGGAAAGTGATAAAACTAAAGAAAAAGGAAAAATAAACCATTAAGAGTAAATTTGATGAAGAAAGCCCACCTAGGGAAAGAGGAAAAATGTGGGAAGAGTCCAATGCACAAAGGTGACATCTTCTTCCTTTCTTCTGTCTTCTATAGTAGAAGTAGTCACACACACATTTTAACACAAATATGTGTGTGACTACTTCTACTATAGAAGACAGAAGAAAGGAAAGGAAGAAGCACCTTTGTGCATTGGACTCTTCCCACATTTTTCCTTTTTCTTTAGTTTTATCACTTTCCTTTATTATATAATTATCTAGCCATTGGGCCACCTCATTTTTAAACATAATATATTTATATGATATTCAATTCACAAATTTCAAATAAAATTCTCATAGAAAACTATCACATATTAACTATGAGAAAAATGGAATCAATTTGTTCGAAACTATTTGAAATAGGGTAGGACAGGTTATAAAGTGAATTATATTTTAATTAACTCTAAAGTTTTCATTTAAACTTGCATAAGCAAACCTACTATAATGAACAAAATAAAAATAACCCACGCGAATATATTTTTTTAATACTACTACCACAAAATATTATCTTAGTAATATATAAAATTAAATCATTGTTGGTTGGCCTAGTCGGCATTGGCATGATCGACAAAATAGAAAAATCAACCCAGCCCTACTCTTTTATTAAATAATAAAATAATAAAAACACAGTGTTACTTTGATTTTTGTACCTTTAAGTTTGCATTCCAGAAAATGTATTCCCCTCAACCAAACACCAATTGTAAAGAAGTAAAATATGTGTTTGATCTGGCTATTGTGGCATTCATATTGTGACCAAAGAAAAATATGTAAAACTTAAGAATAGGGAATTTAGCAGTAATTTTTCAAACCTTACCACCTAAGTTTGTTTATTTTTTACAATTTGTCGTAAAAAATATTTATTTACTTACCTTTTATATTGAAACACAACTTTTTATCTCGCGCAATTCAATCATTTTATTTACCGCAATTAATAATTCTCTACTAGTCCAGGGAAAATTAGACACTAAATGGCCATAATAACAGAAAAATAATAGAGTTTTGAAATTTGGCAAGAACTTTGTTGAAGGTGCTAAAAATTAAACAAAAGAAAGTTCTTTCACTTATCGTGGTATTTTAATCCTTTAAAATGAGAAAATTCACCCCCAAATATGATTAAGCTCTTTAATCTGATAAAGCATTCAATTTTTGGCAAATATACTAGTTTGCAAAGATGTTAAAATAATAATTACAACAAGAAATGTTCTATTCATTTTTTGCATGCATTGAATAATACTCACCCAAAGACAAGGGTAAGTCAGAGAGCACAACCAAATACGTGCCTATCTTGGATTTTCTGTATGGTTTACTCGAAAACTACTCATTTTACGAAAAATGTTAAGAGGACCTTTTTTGTTGATCTCAAAATTGCCTATCGAATATGCCCTCAACCATATTTTTTTTACATTTGTTGCTCAATTTTTAATATTGTAACAAGATTAGAGTCTGGCAGCGGGACCGGCCTGTTCTCGTTGTTGTCCCTTGTATCTGCGCTCCTTGTTATCTCTGTCTCCCTCCTTGTCTGGCGGGTGGGCGGCGACCTTCTCGCTTGACTGGAGGATCAGAGGGGCCGAAGGGGTATGGGGGGAAGGACGGAGACAAGTCTAGAGGGGTCTAGATCCTTTTTATTCTAGAAGTGGAGGATTCCAGACCCTCAGCTCTCACCACCCCTATAAATACAAGCTCAGCGGTAGCCTCAAGGCAGTTCTTGGTTCGCGACTAATGAGTCCGGGAGTTCCCAGTGCGAATGTGTCAAGTGTGACCAGCGAGCAGGTCGGCGCGTCCGCGAGTGGGTCAGCGAGTCCGGCGTTCGTGTATAGCGGGTCACCGCCGTGTATCGTGTGTGAGACAAGTGACATTTGTTATTGTGGACACTGTGTTAATGAACATTTTTGTGACTGTTTTTAAATATTTGAATAGTTATTAGGTGTTTTATAGTTGTTAATTTGTTTATTTAATTTACTTATATTTTTATGTGTTCTATTAGTTAATTAATTTACAGACTTGATTAGGACTCTTTTTATTTTATTTTATGACTTGTTTAGTTGTAATTAGTTTATACGTACAGTTAATCGGTGTGTGTAAGTGATAATTTTAATAATTAAAACTCTGAATATTCCGTGGGCATTTTAATTCGTGTTTGGTCGGCAGCATACCCCAATATCCTTAAAAGAACTCGTGGTTCACACGTCCACGTGTGAACGGCCTGTGACCCTCCCAGGTCACGTGCGCCCCCCCACGTTACAATATGTTTACAAGATTACTTGGATTTTGAGTTTTAAAGAGAGAATAGAACTCACTTTAATCAAATCTATAGTTACGCTCGAACTCAAAAGATTTTGAGCTCCTTGAAAAAGGTTATTTCTTTTCCCTGCATTGTGTGTCTGATGATGAATGACTAATTATTATTTTTTACTCTTCTCTCTGTGTGTTGAGATGTGTTTTGTGCCAATGAAGTTTAATAGTTTAGAATAGGAATGTTCAACCCATGGGCCTCTTGCAGCCCCCAAGCTCTTTCCTTGTGGCCATTCATATTTAAACACTTTAAATTTCAGAAATAAACAACAAATTATGCTCCTATGGGCCTACGTAAATGCTAGTTAATTTGCATGTACCTTCAAGAATGTAAGTACAATATTACTTGTGCAATTTATAGATGGATGGGTGTGGGTATGTGTGTGTACTATATTTGATTATTAGGTATTATACATCTCATGAATGGCCTCTGCCAACTCCCCTAGAACACTTATGAGGCCGCTGGCCCTCATTTAGGAGAAATGTTGGACATTCCTGGTTTAATGGTTTAGTGGGGTGGGGGGTGTTGAACTTAACAAGTAGGGTATTGTGCAACAAATGGCCATTAAAATGGCAGCAAATGAGTAACAGGGATTTGTTGATGAAAGGAAAGAAGTGAGTATGAGGCTTGGATAAAAGAAGATAAAAGTTATTTCTTTGTAGGGATTTTAGAACACAAATAGCTTAATGCAATATGGTATCAAGTACATCTTTATTATTATTATTATTATTATTATTATTATTATTATCACCGCGTCTTACTACCCGTTCGGGTTATACGCACTTATGCTAATGTGTAATGGTAGGGTGATTGTGAGATCAAATGGAGGACCTACAGTTTAACGTGGAATCCGAACCACGGTGGAGGCCTGGCATTCCCCACATTCACAAGATGTCTTGTCAGAGGTGAAGGAAGGGTTTGGTAATCAGATAAATCTGTGCCGGGACGGAGGATTGAACCCCGGCCGCCAGCATAGAAGTCTGACACCTTACCCCTAGACCACCAGGTCACCTACATCTTAATACAAAAGTGTATGATGTATATCTAATCATTAATGCTATAGATTCTCTTTCTGTTAAAATGCCAGCACTAAGTGAAAATCAGTACTCCAAATAGGCATTTTTTTTTGTATTATTATTGCCAAATTTTCACACCCAAACAAATTTACACAAATTTGTTTTTCAACCTATTTTAAGGTGATTATACTAATTCCAGTAAATTTAAAATTAAATCCTTTAATTCATTATGCTTTTAATTTTTCAATACAAATATATTAGTCTTATTTCATTTAAAAAAATCATTAACATATGTTTATTTTTTTATTTACATAATTAAGTTTTAAAATTATATATTTAAACAACTCAGGATCAACTTGGCTCGATACCCAGGGACTTATTTAAAACTCGCTCGAGATTGACTCGAATAATTTGATCTCACAGACCCATTGTTAAAAAGGTTTCTTATATCATCCAACCTTGGTCAAGATTTCCCCTTGTATTCTTTCCTCAATAAATCTTACTAATCAGAGCCTAATTATTCCTAATATTAATGAAGTGCCTGTGATGCTGAGGTTCTGTTTGATTGTACAGATTCTCTTGGATCATGGCGCTGGTATCAACACCCACTCTAATGAGTTCAAGGAGTCCGCTCTCACGCTGGCGTGCTACAAAGGTCACCTGGAAATGGTCCGTTTTCTTTTGGAAGCCGGGGCAGATCAGGTCAGTTAGAGGTTTTTCAAACTATTGACATACTTGTAGCCGCTGCAAAAAATCAGACACCAAAACCCACGTTGCAGCTACTCGCATTTGTCAGTGATATTTGTGTTAATATCCTGGTTTGTTAAAATAATTATGGAGTGCTACGTGTGGTTTTCCAATCTTCTTTCCACACTAATATGGTTACTACTGGTAAGGCTACTTTGTAGGAAATACAAAGGAGTACAAATAAAACTTTTTTGTCTATTTAATTCATAATATAGTAAGCAAAAAGAAAAAAGAGGCGTCTGAGGTATAAAGTATAGCTCCCCTTATTTGTGGTAAATAAAATGATTGGATTTAGTAAATTAAGATATTGGATTTTGATATTAAATGTCTGCAATAAATGGTACACAAACTTAAGTGGCCGGAACGGGAGCTATTTGAAATGAGTGGGATTTATTTTCTTTCCTAGTTTTGTGTGATCTTACATAGTTCAATTTCTTCTCATTCCTTTGGGGTGATAATACCGTCTTTGTCATGTTGTCAGGAGCACAAGACAGACGAGATGCACACGGCGCTGATGGAAGCCTCTATGGATGGACATGTAGAAGTTGCCAGGCTTCTCTTGGACTCTGGTGCTCAGGTGGGTTGATTTGTAACTTTATTTAATTTTATTTTGCATATTACCAGTCACTTTGCGAAATTGATTACTTGGCGATATGTGAATGATGTTAATATTCCTATAACAAATCAAAGTTTTCAGTACAGAAAAAATATCACCATCCACATCTTTCATCAAAACAAGGGGATTGGATGGAAAATGTTGAGAATAAATAGTAAGGTCATTGAGTGAGAGAAAGAGAGAGCTGCAGCCTTTGTTAGTAGGTAAGGATTATCTTTGCAAAATCATCCACAAGGTCAACTAGAAAACAGCTGCTGAACCAGGAGAGGAAGTTACAAGGGAAGTTGAATTTAAAGAATTATTGATAGTATTTCAAGGATTCACTACTGATATTGATTTAAATACTTCAAATTATTTTAAAACTAATAATGCCAATTTGAAATTCCAAAAATGTTAATGAACAAAATATGTGTTTCTATTATTTTTTCCCCCCTCTAATGGTATTCTATAGCCAGATTTAAATATAATTCCTTTATAAAATTATCACAAACTTAACGATCAGAAAAGTGGAGTGAATTTGACCAAAACTATCTTCAAGTTGCCAACAATGAGGAGACCCAGTGGCTAAATGATTTTATAATTATGGAGATTGATAAAAATAAACTAACAAGTTCAAATTTAATGAAGAAAGCCCACCTAGAGAAAGAGTAAAAACGTGGGTAGAATCCAATGCACAAATGTGAGATTTTCTTCTGTCTTCTATAGTTGAAGTAGTTACACTGCTAATATATCTTATATCTCTCAGGTTAACATGCCGACAGACAGCTTTGAATCCCCGCTGACGTTGGCAGCATGTGGGGGTCATGTAGACCTTGCCATGCTGCTGATAGAACGAGGAGCCAACATTGAGGAGGTGAATGACGAGGGGTATACACCCCTAATGGAGGCTGCGAGAGAGGGTCATGAAGAGATGGTGGCTCTACTACTTAGTCAAGGTATCCAGTACTGATAAAGTTTATTATAAACCTTCTTAAGAGACATTATAAAGAAAACCTTGTTTTTAATTTTTGGTACATACACTTTTATACGCAAAAGAAAGATTATCATAAAAAAGTTTTTCCTGTTCATGGCCAGGTCGGTTTAGTAAAAGAAAAGCCTTCATCTTCCTCTTTCTTTACACCAGTATTACTCTTATTTTATAACACTTTTTTCCTCTCTTGCACACTTATTGTTATCTTCTCCTCCCTCCCCTTTCTTGGTTTCTCTTGCGGTATATTTCCTACATGCTTCATTTCCATCATTCTCCTTGGGATTATTTACTTTTCCATCTGCATTACATGACCATACCATATCAGACTTTTTCTTCCCCTGCTGTCTCCCTGAAGCCCAACTCTTGCCTGGATAACTTCAGTATAGGAAAGGTGGATAGAAACATATAAAAGGGAGACAAACACAATATGGCCTTTACAATGAAAAGAACAACACAGTTCACACTTTACACTGCTGGCAATGGACAAAGAGGTAATGGTTGCCTCTTAAAGAAAATTGATTGTCACCGTCCAATCCCCCGACCCAGGTTTCATTCTATCGGAACTTATCAGGGAGGAGTGTGAAACGCGCAACGGAACTTCCTAAAAGAGAAAAACAAAAAGGGGAGAAAAAGGAAAATGGTAAAGAATGATAGAACACATAGATAGGAACATGTAAAAGGTATAACATAAAGGACATAAACCTTCTTCCAAATATAATACAATTAACTCATAAAGCGAAAAGAGGTTTTCCTTATTGAGTTATATCATTATATATTCTCATCCAATGTCCTTTTCCTGTGTTTGTCCTTTATGTTATACCTTTTACATGTTCCTATCTATGTGTTCTATTATTCTTTACCGTTTTCCTTTTTCTCATTTTAGGAAGTTGCGTTGCGCGTTTCACACTCCTCCCTGATGAGTTCCGATAGAATGAAACCTGGGTCGGGGGATTGGGCGGAGATGATCAATTTTCTTTAAGAGGCAACCATTACCTCCGCGTCGATTGGCAGCAGTGTAAAGTGTGAACTGTGTTCTTCTTTTCATTGTAAAGGCCATATTGTGTTTGTTTGTCCCTCTTTTATATGTTTCTATCCACCTTTCCTATACCTTCTTCCAAATATAATACAGTTATTATATTGTAAGGGATCACATACTATTAAAGATCAAATAGCCAAAGCTATTATATATGTTTTAGTACTTTTTTCATAGTAAAATCCTTATTGTGTTCACCCCTCTTTATCATTATAATGACCTTTCTCTTAAATTTCAAGTATAATTTTTTAGTTATAGCCAAAAGAATATCTCGCTTACAATAAAATAATTATTTGTGTCAATGATACAACCATTTAATATTGTTCATTCTTCAACTTTTTTGTTCAAAATTCCTTCTTTTATCTTCCTAAAATGTAATATTGTATTTATAGAGTCCATATTTTGCGAATTCAAATTTGAATCTTGGAAAAAAAGACGAACATAAGTGGAAATAGAAAGTGTTAAATTACTAGTCTGAGGCCTGGCATCCTATAACTATTGGTTCTTGAACCAAAAATAAGCAGTATTAGAGCTCTAAAACAAATTTCAATAGATATTTTTTATTTATTTAAAGGGTTCGAGTCTTAAATTTGATAGTTTTTTTGAACTCTTGAATTTTAAATATAAGGATTCTGTATTATTTCTTGTTATAGGCGCGAACATCAATGCACAGACGGAAGAGACGCAAGAGACAGCGTTGACCCTTGCGTGCTGTGGCGGCTTCACAGACGTGGCAGATTTCCTCATTAAAGCTGAGGCTGACCTTGAGCTTGGAGCGTCTACTCCCCTAATGGAAGCTTCTCAGGAGGGCCACATAGATTTAGTCAGGTCTGTACTTTCAGAATATTAATAACTTTATGCCGCAGAAAATTATTTTCTTGCACACTTACAAAGTTACTCCACCCTGACATTCATTGCTATTTGAAACTATAAATTATGGTTTAAATTAGGAGGGATAGCCAGCACACTTACCTAGGTGATACTGGAGTAGAAATTGGTTTAGATAACACTAAAAAACACATTATCTAAACAATTTCTACTCGAGTATCACCTAGGTAAGTGTGCTGGCTATCCCTCCTAATTCAAACCATGATTTAGCCTAGTGCTCTATACCACATAAACTATAAATTATTAAATTGTTTCTTTTTATGGAGTTTATTATTTTTTTTAATCATTGGCTATTAAAATTATCCCAAACTATTTTTTTAGCACCATGTCTTATTATTTGTTTGGCTTATACACCTATGATTACTCTAATATGTTAGGGATTATATTGCATGGAGAGAGAGTGGAAAACCATTTAGAAAAAACCACCCTTTGTACACCTGACCACATGCAGTCACCGAAGCGGGGGAGAGTAGGTGGACATTTAAATGGGGCCCTTTTATGTTAATTTGGGATTTATAACCGATTTCAAAAGTTTGCTAAAACTCTTAAATAAAACACACTTTTTTATGTTTGTTAGTTTCTATTGGTGGTCTTGTGTTAGCTATTGGTACCTACTGGAATCCGATACTTAAGGGTGTGCAAAGGCCACTTTACAAATTCTAAGCGAAGTCGAAGCGAATTTTTAAACTTGCAAAGAAAAGTCGAAGTTACCTAGGATTATTGTTGTCGTCACTTAACACCACTTTTAATTTTTAAATTAATTAATTTTCTATATCTTGTCACTAACAAGGGCCAGTAAAATTTTCTTATTTGTTATCTAAAGATTATATTAATAACTAATGATCATAGGCTTACTGATAAGCTTAGTAACTTGTCAATTAAGTTTTATTCTGGAAATTTAAAATTTACACATGGATACAGGAACCCGGGACCTTTGGCTCTATTTGGGTTCGATTCCCGTGTCCAGGTGTTATTTTTCAATCCTCAGAATATGATGTCTAGATGGAGTAATCCTCACTAAAAAGCATAAATAATAGCTTCGGCTATTTGTTTCTTGATTAAGTTTTAATTCTTACTTACATCTTGGTGTTTAAAATATTATTTTGCAAACCTTACATATGTATGTCTTTTTATCTACATTTCTCTGATAATAATTATAAATTAAACTCAGTTTTCGTTTCCTACGTTCAGTATCAACCATTTTGAATAATAAAGAAAATGTGAAGAATCTATGAAAAACTTCCTTGTCAAAATGCACTTATAATTTGTCACAGATAATTCCAAAGAGATAAAATATTAAGGACCAAACATTAGACGCTAGCTGGGATGATAGCGCAAATAAAGCGCTTTATCTGCTTCATACCAGTGACCATGGTGTTATTTATTTATAGGTATTTTTATTTTTTACAAAATTATGTTGGCGATAGTGAATATATCATATTAACATTTACTTGCCCGTTTTTGATGCACGCTTACGTTGTGTTGGTTAAATTTACGTTGTGTTGGTTAAATTATTAGCCGTGTTAAAATTCTGTTTAGTAACTGTTTTAAAATCATCAAATATTGAAAATTTTAATATTTAGTAAGATAAAATTAAATCTGTTAATTTATTGATGATTTATCCTTCCCTCAAAAATGTTTGAATATGCGAAGGTTATTGTAGATGTCGAAGTTGAAGCCGAAGGAGATTTGACCTTTAACTTTTCGAAGCTTCGCACACCATTGCCAATACTTTTTTTTTGTGTTTGTTAATTACTATTTTGATTTTGACTTGGTTGTAGCTACCTGCTGGAATCCAATACTATTGTTTTTTGTGTTTGTTAATTACTAATCCTGGCTTTGGGTTGGGTTTAGGTACCTGCTAGAATCCAATGCAGATGTCCATGCTCAAACCCAGACAGGAGACACTGCTTTAACTTATGCCTGTGAGAACGGTCACACAGATGTAGCAGATCTACTCCTGCAGTTTGGAGCTAATCTGGTGAGTCAGTTGAGTACTTTTCTCTAGATTATTACTTATTACTATTTATTATTATTATTATTATTATTATTAATAGCTCCATTTCTTATTACCCATTTGGGGTATATGCACTTACACTAATGTGTAATGATAGGGTGATTGTGAGATGAAATGGATAACCTACAGTTTAATGTGGAATCCGAACCACGATGGAGGCCTGGCATTCCACACATTCACAAATTGTGATTAATACACATCTTGTCAGAGGTGAAGGAAGGGTTTGGCAATCAAATAAATATTGTGTCGGGACCGAGGATTTAACCCCGGACTCCCAACACAGAAGTCTGACACCTTACCCCTAGACTGCCAGGTCACCTTTTCCTCTAGATCTTTGAACAAGTTTAAGATGGACTTTGTATTGAAAATTTATAAAATTAACAATGTCTTGAACTTTACTATATATTCTGGATCTTTCTTAGAAGTTCAAATTGAATCTCTGTAATAGATCCATGCATAAGCCATAAATAAGTACAAATATTTTTTTTTTTAGATTTGTTTTGTTGTTGAAGGCGGAAATGTATTACCATACATTCAATTTTAAATAAATATAAACTATTTAAATTTATTTTTAGTTAGACAAAAGAAAATATCGAGGGACTATTTGCTTTGAAATCACATTTTAAAATTTAACAAAATTAATCAAATTAAGAATTTTAGAGAGAAAAAAATTGAAAATTTTGAGCTGTCAGATTTTTCAATTTTTTTAATTTGCCTGCTATAACTCGTCTAGAACTTGGATTTTTGCGTACACCCCAACTAATTGCTTAAAATTGTGATTTCAAGTCAAGGCCTTTATAATATTGTACTAGAATAATTATCTTTTGAGATTTTTACAAACCTTTAATTTCTTGAATACCTTGGGTGTTGAGCATCACATTTCTTCTTTAAATGTTCATTTGAACGTCGATCTTACCCATTTTATTTGGTAGGTGACTGCAAATTGGTACAAATTATGTGCAGTTCTTGAAGTCTTGCGCTTTTAAACACTTTGTCAATTTTATTCTTATTGGGATTAAGTTGAGTCAATCTTTTATTGAATATAGTCAGTTTTTTCGCTCTTTTGAAGATGCCTTAAAACTTGAATCTCTAAAATTATAATAAAATGCTATTTTGTGACTACATTTTACTACCTAACCTAACTTGATATTACAAAACATTCCTATATACTCTTTAAATTCCTCTCAATTAACAATATATACTTAATAAAATTATTTAGTGCTTAATAGCTTGTAAATGTATAGTAAGACAGTGTATAAGGCATTCACGAGCTAAGTTTACCTGAATGACACCTCGAAATGTTACTAGAAGTAGTCCCTAATATATCACTACGCCAACAGCTGACATCTATCACTTTGGATGACTGTAATGAAAACAGATGGTAATATATTAATGTGATAGTTAACCACAGTAACTTAGGCCAATATTATTTATATATTTATTTGAGGTCAGACACAAAGTTTATCTATACTTTTATTCCCCTTAAAAAAATATTAACATCACTTTCACAAAAACTTCTAACGAACATAGCCTCTAAATGGCAACTGACGAATTTTAAACCGTATGATTGAATATAACGGTAAACAAGTTTTTTACAATGATGCGGACATGCAGTTGATGTAAATACTTTATTCAGTTAAATATTTCAAAATATGATAAAATCATGTATTGTATGTAAAAAAAATGACAACAATTTTCTCTTTTCCAAGTAAATACGATGCCTGTATTAAAAGGTATATGATGTATGCACTATAATACACAAAATCAGTAACGTTCCAAAATGAATTATTAAAAAAAAATGAAATAGTATGAGAAAACTTAAGTTAACATTATTTTAAATGTAATATGTAACAGGTAATTAAAGCTCTTTATATTTATAACAAAACTGTGATCTTTTACAATTGTTGGCAACCCAAAACCTAAACATATGATTTTCGAACTGTCATCCAGGTAAAAACCTATCTTGAATGGAATATAGAAACACTGCACAATAATGTAAAGTAAAGCAAGCCAACCTGAAAGGATAGTTAGGTTAAAACTAGATAGAAAAACACACTTATCTCTTCATTTCTTCTTAAACTATTACACTTCACACTTATCTATTTACACTTGTTTTGAATTTTCCGAAATATTCCTTTATTATTTGAAGAGAGACATCAATGTGTATAATGTATGGTTAAAAGTATAACTGTAAAAACACTAACCCACTTTAATATTTCATTGCTGTCATTGTATCATCCTCAGGAAGTATTTATAAGTATGTGTTATTATTTTGAATTTTTACTTTTAGTTTTGCTTTATTTTTCAACAATTCTATCATTTTTTATATTTTTAAAGGATTCACGTCTCAAGCCCAAAATTTTCTCAAATTCAAAAGTCCAAATATTTTAAATAATTTGGGGGTCTAATCAATCATTTTTTTCTCCCTTAATTAATAGATTCGAATGTTTAACAAGGTGTAAAGCATGTTGTTGGATCTTTGTTTAGGAACACGAGTCTGAAGGTGGGCGTACACCGCTCATGAAAGCTTGCAGGGCAGGCCATTTATGTACTGTGCAATTTCTTATCTCGAAACATGCTGACGTCAATCGGCAGACCACCAACAACGACCACACCCCGCTCTCACTGGCTTGTGCCGGTGGACACCTGGCGGTGGTAGAGCTTCTGCTGGCTCAGTCTGCAGACCCCTTCCACAAGCTCAAGGTAATGACACATCTTCCTCTATGTTTTTATCAACCATTTACTGAAATATATTTCCTCTTAGAATTCAAATATTTTATTTTACATTTATTGAAAAATAATACTTAATACTTTAAATTGAATTTTAATTGAATGGATTTTTTTTTCTTATCTGGGTCTTTATTTTATCTATGAATCCTGAATGTAAATTTAGATAGTAATTAAAGGCCAACTAAACAAATATTTCTTAAATCCAAATCCAAAAGTTTCTATCAAGTCCAAAGTGAATGATTGAATGTCTAATGCTGTTTTAGTCAAGAGAAATATTTATCACTGTTTTCCCCACCTTCATTGGCTTTCTCTTACTCTTAATTTATTATAAGATAATTACTTAGAGTTGGAACTGTAACTACACAAACTTGGTGTTGCAGGACAACTCGACGATGCTGATTGAAGCGGCCAAGGGCGGTCACACAAGTGTAGTGCAGTTATTACTGGACTACCCGCATTCCATCATGATGACTACTCCCCACCCGCAACCTCAGAGCTCTACGGGTCTCCACGAAGTCCCCGATGCCGTCAGAGTCTTACCACAGGAGGACTTGCAAGTCGGCAGCTCTGCTACTGCTACCCCTACCTCCTCAAACACTGCTACCAGCACTGCCCAGAAAACCCTACTGCGGCCAGACAGATTAACGGCTGACGCACTCGGGGAAAACAATCTTACCTCTGCCGAAGTGCAACAAGTAAGTCTCGGTTGGGAAACGAGTTGTTGAAAATGAGTGACATTTATGTCATATATAGTTGACAAAAGTAAAAAGTTATTTTGACCATTTTTGAGATGTTTGTTGACTTTTACTTAAGATGGTTGAGTGGAAATTTTAAATATAAGTTAATGTTTAAAAATGAGGTGGCCCAATGGCTAGATAATTTTATAATAAAGGAAAGTGATAACACTAAAGAAAAAGGAAAAATAAACTATTAAGAGTAAATTTGATGAAGAAAGCCCACCTAGGGAAAGAGGAAAAATGTGGGAAGAGTCCAATGCACAAAGGTGACATCTTCTTCCTTTCTTCTGTCTTCTATAGTAGAAGTAGTCACACACACATTTTAACACAAATATCATAATATTTCGGCATTGTTGCCTTTATCAAACACAAAGAAGAAGAATAAACAATTGACATTTACAATGAAATGAGGAATATAGTTTACACTTTAACCTATAGCAATCAAACAAAGAGAGAAAAAATTCTTTTCTCAAAGAAAATGTGTCAGCACCACTCTTCGTTTTTATATCCCTCTTTTCCGTGTCTCTTTCCAGATATAACATTGTTTCAAATTTCCATCTAATTGTTCTATCATTCTTTACTTGTTTCAAATTTCCATCTAAGTGTACAATTACCTCATAAAGTGAAAAGAGGTTTTGCTTATAAAAATATATTATATGTTTGCATCTAAGTGTTTTATCATTCTTTACCAATTCCTCCCCCCCCCCTGCCCCCACCCCCCCAACACCTCTTTTGTGTTTTATGGTTTCATATTTTAGGGTTGCGTTGTGTGTTTCACACATCCTGATGAGTTCCGAAAGAATGAAACCTAGATATAGGGTTTGGGGGATAGCGATTTTTTTTCTTCAAGAGGTAGCCATTACCTTTTTGTCCAATTATAGCAATGTAATGTCAACTTTGTTTATTTTAATTGTAAAAGCCGTGTTTTGTTTGTTCCCTTTTATATGTTAGTATCTATCTTTCCTGTAATTGCTTCCAAATATTACAAAATACCTCAAAACATTTAAAAAGGTTTTCCTTATATCATATCACTGTATTGTAATTGCTATTTTTAGTGATGATGCTATTTTACACACAGGTGCGCAATCCACCTCTTGGTGATGGGGCAGGAGGCAATGTCCTTTCCTCTACCCAACTCCCTACCTGCCGAGTCGTCAAAATAGACGGTTCCATCCAAGACAAGGGAAGTACACAGAATGCCACAGACTCTAAAGGAGAAAAGGTTGAATTTCAACAAAAGAGATGCAGAGAAGAACAGATTCTGCAGAAGCAACACATCTTTGAAGAACTTCAGGTAAGTTTTCTTCCCCAATTGAGTGGGATTAAATAAATTATTAAAACACACATCCTAAAAGTTAAAACTGAATCACACTAAAAAGAATTATAAATATTTTTAGCAAATATTCAAAGAAAAGTCGAAAGTTTTTGAATCCTCGCACACCCCTATATTTTTGTCTTTATATGAAGAATCACGTTGTTCTCCAGAATTTTTACATTCATTTGTTTCACTGATTCTTTCCATTGTGTACATTAATTGGTATGAATTACATTTTTTAAAAGAGCTTAAACCATTTACTTCACTTGCCACATTTTTTTCCCGGGGTTCAATGTGTGGAATGCCGGGCCTCCACCGTGGGATTCGTGACTCGAATCCCACGTTATATTGTAGGTTCTCCATTTCGTCTCACAATCACCCTACCATTACACATTAGTGTAAATGCGAACTACTAGAACGGGTAGTAATACGCGATACTACTACTAATAATAATACCACATTTTTTCACACACTTAAGTCATTTGCCTATAAAATTTGATCGAGTAAACTCTTTGTATTTAAAAATTATATCACTCACAGCTTGCAAAATTTTCGATTTTTGCAGAGCAGATAATTAATTTACATGTTAACAGACAACACATTAATTATGTATAAATAGAAGACTACCTACCTTGCTCAACAATGTTTCGCTAGATTGGTTCCTAAGTGCGTTTGGTTCTTATTTCTTGGATGCACCTCATATTTCTTTAAAGGATGTTTTGATAATTGAAGCGTGCAGCCGAATAAGGGTATATGTTACAATTAGTAAGTTTTGAGAAAATAAATTTCCAAACTTTTGAGAGTAACAATCGTCTTGTGGCATCCAACCAGGTTACATAGACCCTTTTTCCACAGTACTTTGAAAACACTTTACTACAATATTATTTCACCTGAATGTCTTCTTCTTTCACATTATAAATACTTAAACACAATACTGAAGTTTTATTTTAACAACCGAAAATGAAAATATGCAACATCTTGTTTTGTCACAACTAAAATATGTCAACAACATGAATAAATAATAATACATTTCAAGTTTTTTTAAATATACACAAAGTCAAATAAAATAATAAAGAAAACCAAAACATTAATTTTCTGAGTCTGAAACAGATATTATCTCAAGTTTGTTTATTTACTGGGTAGCTCTAAATAAAAGTTGTGGAATTTTTTATCATGATATTTCACACTATCTTCCAGATTTTTTTCTTCTCTTTATGGATGGGTATAATCTCACTGTACATAGGAGGTAGATCAAGTTGATGAGAGAGCTGATTGCAAGACGTCTTCTTCATTATGGGCAAATAGTCATAGGAGTACATGTTTTGGGATTTCCTTGCGCTTACCGCTAAAGGTTCCTCTTTTGTGAACTTCAACCACATAACTTCAGTTGGCTATTTCTCACTAATGCAGAGTAAATCTACTGGAAGTTTTTGAAGTCCTTGTTTTCCATTTCAACAATTCAAAACTGTCTGGATGCAAATAAGCTAGCGATTACATATTTTCACGTGAGAAGGATGAAACCCTAGACGCTCTCTTATTTTTTTCAATCAAGGCAAAGTCCCTGTCAAAGGGGAGGAAACTGTGGCCTGTGCATAGACATTTCTGGTGTACTTCACTAAAAAGGCCACTTGCCACAAAGTAGTTGTAAGAAACATATTTGAAGCACTTCAGATTGGTATTTTCCCATTGTAAGACCACAAGCCAATATAATGGTAAAGTGCCAAAAATAGACCCCCCCTCCCCTCTAGCCCCTTGTGCAAAATCCTTCAACTACTAAGCCCTTTCAAGTGAGCTTGTGAGGGTGTGTAATACTTTGTGAGGACAATCACTGCATTCTTCCGGTGGCTATTTGATTGCATACTCTAACTAGTCGAATTTCTCTAATCTCCCCTCCATCTTCTTCTTTAAATATTCTCCCCACACTGAAGAAACATGTCCTCTCTAACGGCCATGCTACAAATAAATTGTTGGATTCAGGGGTCGCTGGCTGCAGCAAACGACAAAGCACAATTTTATAAATGAACCAGAGGGAAAAGAAAGCCAAGACAGAAAAGTCTGCCTTATTAAGCGACACTGTGAAAATGTGTTTTAAAGCGAACATTGGTCTATGAAAACTAGATCACCCTGCTGTTAGCCGGTATCTGAAACAGAAGTTGTCTATATATACCTAAACCTTTAGGTTCTTATGCCTGACACTTTTCTACATAACGTTAAATTTTAAAATATAAGTGCCACAAAACACTTTTTTTCAAAACCAAAATGTTATTTTTACAAATAATTTGCGTATAACCCGAACGGGTAGTAAGACGCGGTGCTAATAATAATAATAATAATTTACAAATATTTGATGCTAAAAACAATGTATATATTCATAACATATAAAGATATTCATGCACTTGCAATTTAATGGTAAACTCTTCGTGTACATACCAAGGAAACACGCTAGGAAAATATGGCATAGCCTTCCCGGCGCACGCAATGTGACCGCTGCACATAAACCTTTATCCCAGAGCAAATACAATGACTATATTAGGCGGGAAGAGGGCTTATGTGGACCTCCTTTCCATAAAAAAAAACTCAACATGTGTTCAAATGTAACATTGACCCTTATTCAGCTGCACACTTCAAATATTGTTTTTGTTTTAATATTATGAATATTTGATTGTATATAATAGAAATAATAAGATTAGGCCTACACATTTAAACAAGGAACATTTTGATTTTAAAAAAATGACACCTTCCTCCATAACTAGGAAAATAATATTCAACCTTTTAATATTGCCTGGTAAATAAATAAAAGTATCCGTGATGGTTCCAGTCTGACTGTACCCAGCTACAAAAGTTGGTGGTTGATGATCACTTGGATGTAGTCAAGCATCTTATTAAGCACTCGTCAGAAGTAAGCCGATCAGACAACATGGTGAGTATCTAATGATACTTAAATCTCAACTTTTAAACCTTTTATTATCAACATAGTCTGATGCAACCAATACACAATATGTTGATGTTTGGTTTGGATGCTGAAACTTTCAGGAAAGTAGGGTATCGGAAATTTGGGGTATTGAGATTGAGTCTTTCGATACTAGTAAGAATTGAGGGTATCAATTTATAAACAAATTGCATTTGATGTCCCCAGTTATAATTCTAATCCAGAACTAGAAATACTAAATTATAATAAATGTCTTTATCACTCCATCTATAGAAAAATATATTTTGATTGTAAAGAGGCTCTTGAGGGTATCAGAATTAACTTTTACAGGGTGTGGAATGCGATATGCCGCTTAAACCCACAAGTCAACAGCTCTTGCAGGATGTGCCACCCCAACTGGGGGTCCTGGGTGCAACTGGAGTCCCCGGAGTGACAGTCTCAACTGCCACGCTGGTACCTGGGGTGCAGCCACTCGGGCTAAACATAGAAATAGCCTCTCAGGGTGAGTAAACTGATTTTTTTTATTGCTTTGTTACCTTTTCTATAGGAATATTTCTTTTATTTCTAATTTGGTACTTATTAAATAGTAAATTAATGACAGGGGTCTGGTTCTTAGGTTTTCCCTATAAGTATGTTGGGCTAAACCACTTGTAAGTATCACACTAGGTCTTTTAAAAATAACTCCGCGGACCTATTTGACAACACCTCTCATACTACTCATCAAATGTTTCCAGTATGTGGCTGTGTCAGTTTAGTATAATACTCCCATATTCCACCATCCTTCCTCCTTTAACTGTTTCCATTCTTCTTCTCTTACTTGCACACATTCTGTTATGTGCTTCTCCATCGGGTGACCTGGTGGTCTAGGGGTAAGGTGTCAGACTTCTGTGCTAGAGGTCCAGGACTCAATCCTCGGTCCCGGCACAGATTTGTCTGTTTGCCAAACCCTTTCTTCACCTCTGACAAGACGTGTATTAATCACAACTTGTGAATGTGGGGAATGCCAGGCCTCCACCGTGGCTTGGATCCCACTTTAAACTGTAGGTCCTTCATTTCATCTCACAATCACCCTACCATTACACATTAGCGTAAGTGCGTATATCCTGAACGGGTAGTAAAACGTGGTAATAATAATAATAATAATAATAATAATAATAATAATAATTTTTCCCCATCTATTTCTTTGTTTGCATTGTGGTATTTTTCCTACATGCTTAATCTCCACCATTCTCTTTGGTATTCTATCCTCTTTCTATCCTCATTACATGACCATACCATCTCAGTCTTTCTTCCTCTACTAATACATATACTCCCTGTACTCCCACTCTTTCCTGAATAACTTCATTCCTTATATTCTGTTTCCCTCCGACACCTTAGTTCAATCGGTAGCTTGACTGCCTAGTGAGTTAGGGTCTCGAGTTCAATTCCTGGCATAGCTAAAAAATTTATCATTTTTGAAATATGGGTTTACCCTTTCAAATTGATAAATTAACGGCAGGGGACTGGATGTCTGGCCTGTTCTAATATTGAGTTAAGATTATAAGGTATATGAAGCCACTACATGTCTAGCCAGCCGGTTTTGGGGAATTAAAAACTGACCCAGACCTTAAGTTGGAAACAATAGTGATGTAAAATCATGTTTCCTCCTAACAGCTAACATGCTCCTCACAAACCTCATTCTCATGGTGTCCTCTTATAAGAAACACTTTAACGAATACTAAAAAAAAGTATTGAATATATTAAATTAGATACGAAATATATATTTTAAACTAGCTTTATCTGTGTTTTAAAGCTGTACCAATCTAAAATTATTTTAAGTCATCAACTGTTCAAATTTATGTCACTGCTGTAATTGTATTTTTAGGTATGGTCCTTAACTCTGCCATGGCAGGCGCTCTGTTCCATCAAGGCCCCAACAACACCATCTCTGTCCACAATGCTTTTTACACAGGCAAGAATCAAACTCAGATCTCCCTGCAGCAACAGGCTCCACCCAGTCTTCAGCAGCAAGCACAGACACTTCTGACACTTTCTTCAGCAACTGTCAAGGACCTGACCCCCGTCAACATAGTGGTTGGTACACCTGTCATTAGCACCGTGTATCCACCTCTACCCCCCACCACGCAGCAGCAGCAGACCATCAGTGCCAGTGCTGACGTCGTTCAGGTAAGGGAATATTACAACAATAGTCCTCAATTTTCATGAGAAGAATTTTATTTGATAGCTAGAAGGTTTATCACTTAATAGATTTAATTTCAGATATGTCACGTCATGTGATATGTAGCTGTCTATTTTTATAAATTTCATCAAAACCTTTAAAATAGCACTAATAAGATGAATGAATATTAAAAGCAAATCATTATAATTATGGCACTGCCCATATTGAGGTGACCTGGCTCGATTCTTGTGTTTAGCTTTTATTTTTCAACTAATAATTAATAATATAAACATTGAAAGGAGGCAAGTAGGGAAAGATCTACACACTCACCGGAAAATTGTAGACCTCAAAGTTCAGAATTAAAAATGCATCAAATCACATAGTTAGGAAATATTTGGGGAGTCGTTTTCTTCAACAGAAGAGAGTAACTAAAACACTATTGATATGGCAGCAGGGCTAAAGGCTGATTATGGTTACTTGAATTCTGTTGCTGCCTGTCTTTTGATTGTCTTTTTTTAAATCAGACAGCCAACAACAAATACTTTCGCTTCTCATTTATTTTTTAACGTTTAATTTCATGGTCATAATATAGCATTTAACATGTAGCTCCATCTATCGACTTCATTATGAAGTATTTGGAAAGGCTTAAAGTACAGTGGTTCCTTGTTAGATAAAATAACTTATTGCAATGAAATTTCAATTAACACCCACACCGGAGAATGTTAGAGCAAACTGACGTTCAATGTCCACGCTAAGGAAAGGGTTAAGCATGAGACTCGTTTTGGATTCGATTTGAGTCAGCCAAGATTAGACTTCAACTTTAAATCGAAAATCTAGGATTTGCACAGGCTTACTTAGTAGAGAAAATTCTTCTGTAAATTTAACTACATCCCATTCAATCATCTGGTAAAATTCCATCGTATTAATTTCATTAATAGCCTGCTTCAGTGGCCGCATGGTCCTAAGTGTCACTCTCGCAATAGACTAGACTGCCGATGACAGAGTGGAGTTTGAATCCTGGTTGGGTGTACTGAAGGGGTTTTTCTCTAAATAGATTGCAACTCTCACTCCACGAAAATGTGGGTACTCTTCTTATAAATCCAACCTTCCTCATCTTTATTTTTTTTTACCTTACATACATTAATGTTTCTAGCCTGCATCACCTTTTTACTCAAGCCATATATTTTCCACTACTGGCTGGCTAAGGCCGATTCTACACTAGCAGTTAAAATGCAACAGTTTCGCCGCTAGCTTACGCCCTCAAAATGTTGAATCTACACTAGCGGTTTAAATTCTGCGGTTGTTGCTTTCACTTTTGCAAAATGTTTGAAACTTGACATTGTACAGGCCGGCTGCATTGCGCCGGTTAATGCCTGGTGTAATTTGATTTGTGTTTCTAACACCACTGTCAATTTTAATGCTACCAGAGGTAGTGGTCAAAACGCTGATCTAGACGAAAACTTACTTTCTAACTTTATAACAAGGATTTCATTCAAAGGTGCGGTTGCTAGCGTTTTAACCGCTAGTGTTGAATAGGCCTAAGCCTGTCATAGCTTCACATGCCTTAACATCTAACATAAGACTAGGACAGGCACAACATCCTGCCCCTGGTCGTTAATTTATCAAAGGGAAGGGTAAACTCACATTTTATCAATGAAAAGTTTTTCGGGCATGCCGAGAATCGAAGCCGGCACCCTAAGCTCAGTAGACAGACACGCTATCGATCGAGCTAAGGTGTTTGTCCCTAACTCAATATCATGATTAATACATATACGTCAACCTGAACTGGTCGTAAGATTCAGTGCTAAAAAAATCAATTATTCTTCCAGGCAACTGCTATCAGCGATCGACCGAAAGCGAAACCAGTGTCTAAAAAGGAAAGCAAAAATCTTCGAAAACAGCAGCAGCAAGCTTATCAGATTCACTTGCAACAACATCAACAACAACAGTTACAGCAGCAACAGCTCCATCAACAGCAACAGCAGCAGCAGTTGCATCAACAGCAGCAACAAATGCAACAACAGCAAACACTTCAGTTCCACCAGATGCATTTCAACCAGCAGGTCTGTAACACTTGTTCATTTATTTCTGCTCAATTAATTAATATTTTTATATATGAGAAAATTAATTGTAAACCATCTATTGCTGCTGTGACACCAAATGTTGGCATCAGACTTGTGTGCAGCTTTTAATTTTAAACATTAATTGGGACTTATTTACATTTTTTGACTTATTTTTGAAATACGTTTTCATGATTTAAAAAAAGGGGGAGTAATATATTTTTAATTGGTTGGTTGAACAGGGTGGGTACAGACCTGGAATAGTTAGCGAAGTTGAAAGTTAAGAAAAAGTCGGAATTTGTGCATGAAACAGGGAAAATTAGGCATTATAATTATTTTATCAAAAGAAGAGAAACATTAATAATGTTTTTAATAACTCCTTTTCATCATTGTATATTATAGCAATCATAGATGAAGTTAACTAATAATAACCTTCAGACACAATGTGTTGCTTTGATTATTTTCTTAACCTGAACCAAGGTAATCTAATGCTCATGGGTTTAAACTTTATTTAGGTTTAGATGGAACGAGAGGGCTAAATAAAATTCACAAGACAATATCCAATCCAAGTATTTCATCACGTATTCACTTGCATGAATAATGAACATAAAACTAAAGCAACAACAATATTGTATATCTCCACTGATCTGATTCGTTCCTTGTTTATCTTAACAAATGATGTGCATTTGAGCCTGGATCTCCTCATCACCAGGACTAACACCTTTGTCAACGTATTCACAAATGCAGTTCACAGATCATTACACATGTGTGATATTGAATATCGATCCATACTTAGTGGTCAACAGTTATATAAATGGGTAAAATTTGAACAGGGAAAAATTAAAAATTTTATGGAAAACCTGGAAAAGTCGGGGAATTTGAAAAAGTAATTTCTATAGCCATCCTGTTGAAGAATCTTTTCTAATAGTTCAAAAAGTAACTAGACATACTCGTGTGCAGTTATCTATCAAAAGGTGTGTTTGGAAACTCCCATAAGACGGAGGTGTCAATTTTACCAAAAATAGTAAAATATATTCACTCTCAAATAAAATTTATCATGGCAAAGTGTGAAGTGATGGTAATGACAAGGAAAAGGGTAAGGCCTAGTATGACCATAAGGTTGGATGGAATGGAGCTAAGAACAGTATAGAACGTGAACGTAAATTATCTTGGAAGTTTGATTGAGGATCAAGGTGGAAGTAGAGAGGATTTAACGAAAAGAGTACATTAGGGAGAGTTGTTCTATAGGTGCGTAAGAGAACTGCTATCGAGAAGATAAGTGCCCTTGAAGTGTAAGGAAGTGTTGTACAGGGTGTAATTTGTAACCATAGTCACATGCAGCAGAAACATGGATGTAATTTGTAACCATAGTTACATGCAGAAGGAACATGGACCTTGAATGCAAGAGAGACTAGGAAAGTGGAGACTATGGAATTGAAGTTTGTGAGAAGCATGTTAGCTGTCACGAGGATAAACAAGATTAGGAATGAAGTTATCCGGGAAAGGGTGACGTAAATGAGTTAGTAGAGGTACAGGGTTGCCACGCACCTGGAAAACAGGGAAAACCGGGAAAAGACAGGGAATTTGTTTGTGTCTGGAAAAAACCGGGAAAACACAGGGAATTTCACCAAAAAGTTAGAATTTACTGGAATTTGTTAGTGAAATTGGGCAATACAGTGCTTGCAAGCTTAAACTAGTAGGAATAATATAGACTAAAATTTGTAACTAGAGAATTGAGCAGTCTGATTGGAACACATCTCATATTATGACTATGCTTACCAGCACCTCATCAGCTTGAGATAAGTTCTGAGTGCAACTGAGACGACTTGTTTTCGTTCAGCAAATGCCGCACCTTTTTGGCTTCCTCCACTCACCCCCGCCAATAACACAAACGTCTCGTTTCCTCCACCCCCATCCCCCAACTTCATCAAGCCCATGCTGCTGGCACGTGTTTCTCCTGCCAGTCGAACGAATTCATTCTTTGGAATTTGGTGTGTTAAACTTATTTGTCTTGTTTAAAAAAAATTACTCCTTTTGAAAGAGGCAAGTATCCCAGATTGTTTTTGTAGCGTGATGTTTTAAGACGGTAGCCTACCTATTTTACAATTTTGCTATTTATAATTTTTTAGAAATTGCTAAGGTGTCAATATTGTCTGTTTTTATCTTTATGGGTGTTAACATTTTTACTACAGTCATCTCCCGATTTAGCAAAGGTGGATTTAGCTGGTTGCTGCCGTGGCCACGATAACAAAATGGAGTATACTGTAAAGTGAAAAGTTTTTGAAAATATTGCCTCCAGCCTGCTAGTATATTGTAAAAATGACCGATTGTGTTTGTGTCTGCTCATAGTTACCCTACCTCACTCACCCCCTGTGAAATGGATTACATATAGTACATACTCACACATAATCAGTCATACATAAATAGTACCTCCAACTTTAAGATATTTTTTTTTTGTGAATTCCTAAGCATACTTTAATAAAAGAAACTATAAATGTTTTCATATTTGTTAAGTTGATAAAATAATCTTGTCTTCTTACTTAACTATTCGTTCTTAAAAACATAATGGTTCCTGTATATAAGTGAGATAACTAACTATATTATATCGTGTTTATTCTATGTTTAACGTTTGTATATCTTGACAGCTGCTAAAGTTTGTATTCTTTTAACTAATGTTATAAAACTGTTATCTTGATAAAGTTTACTCCTTAGTACATATGCATTAATTAAGATTTGTTAACATGTTTTCTAAAAAAAGTAATACATTCTTATAAAAAAAATAGAAACCACATTTAAACTAAAAATTGTATTTTTGGTATTTCCTTTTTTTTCATTCCATTTAGGGTAGACAGAAAATATAACCAATTTTTCCTTCTAGAAAATTTTTCATTCATTTCTCATCCTTTTTACAAATAATTCTTAAATATGTGTTTCTCCTGCACAATAAAACATGCTTCCAATGACAATTACCACTCTTCATTTTTAAATTTAAATTAAATGCCTTCATAATTATATTTATAATATCTATTAGGTGTCTGGAAAAATGAAAATTTCCTCTGGAAAACCTGGAAAACACAGGGAATTTGGTAATAAGAAAATAGTGGCAACCCTGAGGTAGCAAGACTGAAGATTGTATGGGCATGTAATGAGGATGGAGTAGGATAGGATGTCACTGAAAATTATGGAAATGAAGTCTGTAGGAAGAAGAATTAAAGAAAGGACAAGAAAGAGATGAGCAGATAACAAAAAGTGTGTCTCATAGTTGCTATTATGCAAATGTTTTTATGTTTCTTATGCATTTCATATTGTATTAAACTTCCACGAGCACAAATTAGTAATAAGTCACAAGGTTATAGAAATATTTCTATTTGTATAAAATATCTCTCTAAGAAAAACTCTTCATTTCATGGGGTACATGTTGCTATATTTGGAAGAAGGTACAAGAAACATGGATAGAAACATATAAAAAGGAATGAGAACAATATGGCCTTTACAATGAAAAGAAAAACACAGTTCACGCTTTGCATTGGTGCCACTGGGCAAAGAGGTAATGGCTGCCTTTCAAAGAAAATGTATCATAACCACCCAATCCCCTGATCTAGGTTTCATTCTTTCTAAACCCATCAAGGAGTGTGAAATGTGCATCTTAACTTATAAAACTAAACTAAATATATCTGGTTAAGGTGGGGAGCAGGGAACATGAGTAAAGGTCAAGAGTTTTCACCGGTTTTATTATTTACGACTGGCATTATCTAACAAACTTTTTTAATGGAAATAAAAAGCTTTCATAAAATCCCAGTACACCCTTGACAGATATTCAACAACAGTTGAGGTCACCATGTTAGGAAAATTAAACTCTGTTCTATAGCAACAATATTTGATTCATTTTGACCCGAAAATGTTTTTCTATCAAAATGTTAAACACATTGACCCTTTCTCGCATTCTCTGTATCCCGAACTTAATCAGTAATTTATTTTTATTATCTCAAGCAATTGTAATAAAAACTACAAAAATACTGTCCTTGCTCTCGCTCCCTCCCACTTTACATGAAATTATATTTGTTAATATTGTGACAATATGGTGGTTCCATGTTGCAGCTCTTTGAACAGCCGTTGACCCAGCAGGAGCATCAACACCTTCAGACCCACATCCATCAAAAACATCTTCAAAACCAGCAATTGCAACAGCTTCAGCAACAACAGTTGCAACAGCAGCAACAACAACAACAGTTGCAACAGCAACACCAGCAGCAGAACCTGACGAAGCAGGCTATACCAAACTACTCGCACCTGCTGGCTCACTTCCAGTCCATGGATCTGGACAACTCCTCTCCCACACTCACTACGCAGTCGAGCGCAGTCATCACCAAAAGAACGGTCATCTCATCTGCGGTATGCTACTATCCTTCTAATGTGCTATTTTCAACCCAATGTTCTGAAGTTAAGTTAATTTTATTTGCAATAAAATTAAAATATTGTTTATTATTCGATAGAATAAAAAAGTTATTGCTAAAGATTAAAGTTGGGTCAAATCCACTATTTTACTATACTGAATCTCCAATTTACCTTTCACAGCCAAATCTTAATCTTTTTGGAAATAATTATGAATATAGGGTAGTAAGACGCGGTGCTCTCGAAGCTCGAATATATTTACTTTTAGTTGTTTTATGCTTGAAAAAAATATATTATAGTTGATTAAATAAATTAATGCACTAATTTTACTTGGAAAATGTTTTATCGCACCATTGTTTGTAATAGTTCGTTTTAATCCGACAAATCTCACCTTACATTTCTTCAGTTTTTTTTCCATATACATATTAATTTGTAATGAATAAAACAACTCAGAATGGCTATAATTGAACACATGTTTAGTATTCTAGCTGTCAATATGTTATTGGCGAAGCTTCGAAGTTAGAATTTGTTTTGAAGCAAAGTCAAATTTGATGTTCGTTTTGAAGACAAGTCGAAGTTTCGAAGCTTCGCATACCCCTAATAAGAGTAAATATAAATATAATGAATAAGATAAAATACAAATAAATGGTAGTTAAAATAATGTTACATTATTTATAACATTCGTACATCAGGTGTAAAATTATTGGTCTGGGGCCTGGTTGTAAAGTACATTCTAAAATTATTATTGGCTCTGAACTGATGAGCAGTATTTATGCTCTAAAACAAATTTCACTTAAAAAATTGCAAACAACTCTTTTTTTTCCCCAAGGATTTGAGTCTCAAATCCAAAATATTCTTGAAACCTGGAATCTCATGTATCCTTGAAGGATTTAGGATCCCATCCCTACTTAAAAGTTATATCACTGAATAGGACAGATATTATTACTTGCAACATTAAAATAGAAAGAAAACCTTTGCATTAAATACTGTTGCTACTACAAAAAAGCTCATTCTTAGATTAAAAGAGTTAAGGTGTATAATTAAACAATACACATTAGTTAGGTAATTGGATTTTAGGGTGTTTGCGAAGCTTCATAAACCTCAATTTTGTTTAGAATATTTGTTTGCTTCAAAAGTAAAATTCAGGATTTACAAAGCTTTGTCAAAAACTGTATTTGGGTAGATGTTATTTTTTAGTCTTTTTCTGCTGTAATTTCTATCTCGGACAAGTATTCACATTTAAAAAAACTAAAAAAATTATATTACATTTTGTGGTAATAACTTAATTTATCATTTTAAGTAAAAATATTTCAACAAGGCATTTTATGGATGGACCCTCGAAACCTAAAAGAAATACAAGATTTAAATATTTAAGAAAATTTCAGATTTGTGTTTCAAATCCTTAAAAACAAATGTTTTTTCAATATTTCAACTGAAGTTTGTTTTAGAGTTATAATGTTGCCTATTGGTGGTTCAGAACCAATTATAATTATAGTATAAACTTAACAACCAGGCCCCAAACCAGTAATTTAACACTTAACCGAATGTATATATGTTATAATAAATTCATTATAAGAAAGAATGTTAACATTTAGTTACTATTTCTATTTTATATTATTCCATCATTTCAATTCTCTCTTTTCTTATATTCATAATTTATTTCCAAGATTTGAATATGGATTCAGAATTTGAAGGTAAATTGGATATTTGGATTCGAGATTTGATTTCTTAGGATAGTAGTTCTGACCCAGCTTTAAAACAAATGTTAACATTTAGTTATTATTTATAGTTTCTATCACTCAGTTATATTTATAGTTCCTCTTTTGTTCATCACTTTTCCCAAGATTTGAATTCAAGATTTGGAATTCGTTGGTAAAATTTTCATATCTGAGCTTTGGATATGTAAAACAATAGATTGTACCCAACTTTATTATTTGTTGACTTTTCAGGGCAAACTGGATGGTAGCGACTTATCAGGCATCCTGTCTGATCAGAGCTTGTGCCAGCTTTTCCCTGTAGGTGGGGATGACGGATTGTCTTTAGAGGCAGCCGACAAGTTATTGGAACGAGCGGACACACCTGAGCTAGATTTTGAAGAGGCCATGGAAGAGGTTGCTCAAACACTCGGTGAGTTGACAGATATGGGCAGAACTATTTTTTCCCCGTTACCAGACTTACCCCAAATGTTTAGAAGTTTTAAAATAAAGGGGAGGAAAAATAAATATCTTGAAGGATTATTAACTCTTCTGTTGGCAGTGCTCGCATTCATGCACAACGCACTATGTGCCATGTTTTACAGAGTTCACATTATTGTGACATCTATTGATAGCATTCAAAAGCTTAGTTATTAATAACAGTTTTTTTTTAAGTCTTGATAAATGCTTGTGGCCTGTAAACATGTCTTCATATTGTAGACAAAACATAGCAGGCTCGTACAGGGTTCAAACCCCTGTTGATTTGGGTAAATTTACTGCTATCAAATGCAAAATTAATTGATGATATTGCAGGATTCACTATGCCATTTTATTCATTTTGAAAACATTTTCCTCGGTCACTATCTATCCATACATAATAAAAACAAACTGAAGAATTGTCTAATCATGTTCTTGACAAAACACATTACTTTGTTCATTGTAGATTAAATTCTTGGAATGTTTGTAATGCAGAAGATATTCAGGCAATGGTTGCCCTAGATATTCGAATGGGAATATATGAAAGGACTTATCTTGAAGAATATTTCACTGTCTAATGGAACCAAATTATTCCCTTGTATGCCCAGGGACAGATACTTTATTTTAGGTTCTTTTTTGCATTCAAATAATAATAATAAGGAACAGATTTTAAACGGTAGAGCTGGGTATGACCCACTCTTCAAAATTAGTCTTATAATAGAACTTGTAATGAATACTTACCTTGAACATCTCTCCCTGGTTCAGAACTGTCACTTTATGAGACTAATTTCCATTTCAAGAGGAAACTATGGTTCAAGCAATCAATATCTGCCATCAAAACGTTCAGCTAAGTGGAGTGTCAAAGTTTGATCTCATAAAAAAAATGAAACTAATTATTGCCATGCAGTGATTGAGGGGCTGTTGCTAAATTACAACAAACCAGTGTTTGCTAAAAGGTTACATTTATTACTAGGGGTGTCTGAAGTCCACCTTTTCAATACCAAGCTAACTCGAATTGAATATATGAAATATTCTCGAAGCCGAATAGAAGTTCGAATATGTTCTTACTTTCTGAACTAAGATACATGGAAAATGTTTTATTGCACAATTGTTTATTATATTTCATGTTACGCTGACAAATAAAGTTGTTATCACAACAAGAAATTCAATTAAGATATTTTTCATATAAATATTAATTTGTAATGTACAAAACAGCTCAGAATGGCTATAATTAGGGCTTTGCAAGTACTCTTATATCGAGCTCGAACTCAAGCTTGTCGCTTAGCCTCGAGCTCGAGATTGAAAGTTTTTAGGCTTGCCATTTTTGAGCTTTTGATGTACTTAATAATCAATTTTTAAAATGCAATAGTAAGCATAATCTATTTAATTGAGATAATATAGGCATTTCCACTTCTAAATCATTTGGTTACTTAACTACTAATTGTTAAAAATTAATTTCACTTTTAACATTAATAAGGTAATAGACCTTTAAAACCACTTTCGACCTGTAAATTTATTCAATATTTTCGTCCATTTTGAATGATACTTGATCGAAGTTGTTCAGTTGTATTGCCATGACAATGTAATGAAAATAAAAATAGCTAAAAAGATTTCTATATAATTGAATGATTATTTTTACTATTTTTACCTAGTCTCTTTCTAAATTATTAATTTATGTTAAATTAAAATGTAATATCAAAAGTATCTTGTATTAAATGTTTTCAAACTTGAGATATTTAAAACTTGTATTAATTAAGAAGTTTAGCTACAAGACCAGCTCTAGTTAAGTTACTATTTAGTTATAGAATTAAATTGGTTATCTTGTAAAATCAATGTTGATCTTATTTATTACAATAACTATTTTACCAAACTTACCACATTTGAATTAAAAAAATCATTTACTATCTCATATCGTTTGCTAGAAATATTATTTTAGTCATATTATTTTTAATTTTAAAGTATCAGCATCAACTTTTATAACCATTAAAAATGGAAGTGAAGTAAATTTCCCAGTAAAATAATGTCTTAACGAGATCCTGTGCAACGCGTATGTGCAACTGGGCATAGAGGAATGGAAATGGAACAGAAGACATGATGTGCACAATTACACTAAGAAATAATAAACGAAATATGAAATAACAAATTTCTAATTGTTTATGATTCATTCGTTTTCTTATAAGGTAAATTAAGTTAGTGAAGCATATTTTGGGGAAATATTAGCTTATTAAAATGTCAGTTTTATTAACTTTTTATCAAAACAGTGTAGAAACACTACACAATAATGTAAAGTGATAGTTAATGAAGCCAACCTGAAAGGATAGTTAGGTTAGGCCTAAATATAAACAAACCCACTTCTCTATTTTCTTTCTAAGTCTTTTAAACTTCCCACTTCTTCAAACTTTCACAGTTGCACATTGTTTTGAATTTTAGGAAATATTTATTTTTCATACATTAATGAAAAAGTAATAGTCCCAAAAATTCAAACTAATGTGCAACTGTGAAAGTTTGAAGAAGTGGGAAGTGTAAAAGTTTAAGAAGACATAAAGAGAGGAGTGGGTTTGTTCCTACCTAGGCCTAACCTAACTATACTTTCATGTTGGCTTCTTTCACTATCACTTACTTTACATCACTGTACAGTGTTTCTACACCGTCATGTTATACATTTCTAAGCCATCATGCGACTATTCATTTTATTAACTTATTTTTGTAATTGTTTGTGTAATTTTAATGTCCTTAAAGACATAAGTTTTGAAACCATTTAAATTATTTTTTATTAGATTTTTATTTGAGTGGTGTTCTCATTTTCTCATTTTAAATTGTGTTTTATAAGTAATATTTATAATTTAAACACAGATATTTCTATTATTTACCTTCGTCTCTTTTTTTTTNTGGGTCGAATCCACTATTTCTCGAATCCGAATCTACATTTTATTTTAGAATCCGAATCCTAGCGAATCATTATAAATTTTAATGATTTACAAATAGACCTACATTACACAATATAGGCCTAAACTGTGAATTAAGATTTATTTCAATCATGCTTTCAATTTCATTCAACCCCAACCACCCCTCACAAAATACAGGCTAAAATCCAGCCGAATCAAACAATCTAGACTCATATTAATGTTTAAAAATCAAATAAATCAAAATTTGAGTGTCTTTTAGTTATTTTTAAAAGTGTTGTTAGAATGAGTTAAGTTTATAAAAAAACATGTGAAATAAACAGATTCTAGTTATCCTTTGATCAACTTTAATCATCATTAAAGTATATTTTATTGTATTAAGATAGCAAAAATAAAATACAAACGAATATTTTTAATAAAGATTAAAACATGTTTAACAATTAAACATACTTTGAAAATAGTTAACTCAATAATACCTAAGTTGTTTTATTATCTTCTTATACATCCATTATCTATTTTCACGTAGAAAACAAATATATTCGATTCTTGCGATGTATCGATTTCTGAAAATACATTCTATTTAAAGCACGAACATATTTTCCACTACAATATGTTCATTCCCATTTTATAAGGTAGGACTATGTTTAAATATTTCTACAATTACTTCAATAAGATATTTAAAAAAATATTAAACTCTACGTTAAAATCAATTTAAAAAAAAATAATGGATTAGCAAGTCGTTATTTGATCCTTAAAACTCGTGAGTGCTTACTAGGTGATCAGATTACCTGAATCAATTTTAAACAAACAATCAATAGATATGATACGTAAGCCGGTAGAGAAAAATAAACAATTTAATAGCTGTCTGACGTTTGACAGTATTTATTTTTCATGAAACCCAACAAAATGTCTAACTTAAGGATCGTATGCAATAAATTGGGGTTCTTTGCTGTAGTTGTAGATAATTAAAACCAGTTGGCTAGTAAGAAGTAACAGTATCTTTATTTTAATCATCACTCGGCCGAGTAAACATAATATATGTCATGGCGGCTGACTTTGTATCATGCGTAATGTGTTCTTATTTCTGTTTTTAAAAAAAGCCGTAGTTTGTTTTATTTATTTCGAGTTTATTTGTAATTCTAGTTTTAATTTTCAGTTTTTGAAGAGTTTTAATGTGTTCATTAAAATATTTACAAGATTGTTCATGAGGTGAAAGTTTTAGAAGTGAGCATGTGCCGAAACGGTCGAGTCCAAGTTTCCCATACAGGTGGGAGGGTAGGGTACTAGGCATGTAAGATTTTCCACACCTAACAATTTTTTATTTTTTAAAGAAGATTTTATTCATGTTTATCTCTTTTGTCCGACAAATAAATATTACGGATTAAGTTGTGCTTTTCAAGTAGGCCTAACTAAGTATCTTGAATTCAAAATATTATGCTTTGTTTATGAGGTGGAAGATTCGATCATCAAATCCAATAAAACACCGAATCCTCGAATCTCGAATACTTTCCAGGATTCGGTGGATTTGAGGATTCGAAGATTCGTGTGGCCCATCTTTACTATTTATAAAAATGAGTGTCATTCATCTTTTAAGGACATTTGTTTTAATATACCTTCTAACTTTTAAAATTATGAATATACAATACTCAAACTCGACTCAAAGTCGTGAGCTTTTGGAAGTACTTGACTCAAGTTTGACTCGAATGAAAAAACCCAAGCTAGCAGACCCCTAGCTATAATTGAACATAAATGGAGTATTTTTTTTAGCTGTCAATATTTTTTTATTAGTGAAGCTTCGAAACCAAGTCAAAGTTTCAAAGCTTAGCACGGCCCTATTTGTAATTTGTTATGTTTCAGCTAAAAGTGCAATTATAGGCCCCTCTAATGTTTTATGAAGGTTAGTTTTAATATATTTAAGGGAAAAAACTTTTATTTTGAAATTGGTTTTGTTATTTGTGGAAGAAGGTGTATAGAAAAACCAATATTGCTTATACAATGAAACGAACAGAGTTCACACTTTACATTGCTGTCACTGGAGGTTTTATTTAAACTTTAAAGTAATTTGATTAAAGAATTCAATATAATTCAATAGATTGATGAAACAAATAAATTAAATTGATTACAGTGAACCATAAATAAGTTTCTAAAATGTCATAGTAAATTATTAAAAGTGAATGATATTAATTTTCTTAAATAAATTAGACAAAAACATGAATAAAAACACATTAAAATTTGAGTCAAGTCGCACCATACACATTAAAATATAACATTAAAAGTTAACATGAATTCATATACTGGAAAATCGTTAAACTTGGTATAATGTTAAATGAAAATATTAATAAGATTGAATAATTATAATAAGATTAACTGTAAGAATTAATAAGTAATTATTTGGTATTGTATTATGATGAAAGAAAAAATCTTTGAACTTAAGCATTAAAAGTTTTCTCTTCTTTTTTCAGCTGCTGCAAACAGAAACGAGTTAAAGCTATCACTGCCCTCCCTCCGAGAGCAGAGAAATGCAGAGGCTTATGCTGCTGGTGTTCATGATGCCCTAGCCTCCATGCAGGAGGATCTGGCTAGGGTGGAATACATAGCCGTACCTACCAACGGCACTACGCCGCTACCAGCAGCCCTGCAGGTCACTATTTAATCAAGCCTGCTTTCATCAAACATATTTACACGCTTCAGTGACCACATAGTCTAAATCACTATTCTCACAATAAACTAGACTACAGATGTCAGGGAGATCAAGGTTCAAATCTTGGTCAGGTCTATTAACAGTTTTCCAAAATATTTGTCCACTCTCCTACACAAATGATGGTACACTTCTTCTAAATATAACCTTTCTAATCCTTAAAGCATTAACCTAATTATTACATAATGGTTTAACCCAAGCAGGTAGTAAGACAAACCCCCCCAAAAAATTAACTCTTTAAAATCCATAAATTCAAAATGTTAGCTATGTTGTGCTTATTTATGTAACTTTACTTACTCATGTCTTTAGAAAATGTTTTATTGTACAGTGGTTTTCAACATTTAATTATAAGCTGATAAATACATTTACTAACACAAAATGCAAATCAAACTTCCTTCGTAGGAGAATTAAATTCGATATTTTCATATCAATTGTGGAATGTAAAAGAACCCTGTGAGGTATGTGAAAATACCTTGTCCTGCAAAAGTGTACGTTAAATACTGCAAATAAATACAATAAAATAAATTGTTAAAATGCATATTAATTTTTAATGTACATAGCAACTCAGAATGGCAATAATTTAATGCATAGCTGCCCTTACTTTTTGAAAAACATTTTAATAGACATGTGCGAAGCGGGTTTTTTGAATTTTAATCAAATCTGTAATTGAAGCAAATGTTTTTCGCAAATTTCGAATAATTATCTAACCTAATCATATCCTGGTTAAATATGTTAAAGGTAATGATGTTTAAAAAAAGATACACATTATAAAAACTAAAAACATTAGATTAATTTTGGACCCTAGGCCTTTAAGTCCCTCTACATTTTCATGCAACAATAATAAATGTTGTAAAAGTTGAGTGGTAAAGAGCACCACCATCTGTTGTGGAAAGTATTAACTATTTTACTATATATTTTCAGTCTTCAAAGTTAACACATTTGCTACGCATTATCCAAAGTTGGGTTCATTGGCTTTGTCAAGGTTTTATAAAGACTGGTTTTGGTAAAAAGAAAAAAATAAGTTTGTCCTTTTTTTCAGGTTAGTTTGGCAATAGGATGGTAATTAGGAAAGTAGAGGCTATGAATATTATGTTTGTGTGGAACATGTTAGCTGTCATTAGGCGAAACAAGATTAGGAATAAAGTTATCCTGTAAAGAGTGGGGGTATAGGGAGTATATCAGATAGTAGAGGAAGCAGGACTTAGATGTAATGAGGATGGAAAAAGAGAAGATGCCAAAGAAAATGTTGTGGATGACGTATGTAGGAAAAAGATCGCCACGGAGGCCAGGAAAGAGGTGGGAGGAGCAGATAACAGAAAGCATTCAATGAGGAGGAGAAGAATTGAATAGATTAAAGGGGAAGAAGAATGGTGGGATGAGAAAGGAAGATGTAGGCATTTTACTAAACTGGTCCAGCCACAGGCTGGAAACAAATGATGATAATTTAATTTATTAAAATGAAGCTTGTTGATAAAAATTCATATATTAAATAAGGAATAGCGTTTCAATCTACTCTTTTAGCCCGAAGAAACTGTTTGTGACAGTGAAAGCTCGTTTAAAAAAAATGTGTTTTATCTAAATACTTTCTACCCCGTTATCACTGGGGTACATAAATGGGTTGGCTATCCATCCTAATTTAAACCAACATAATTATAATGTAATTATTTCATATTTTTGTTATGTGAAAACTAATTTGCCATGTAAGTAACAGCACAAAATGAAACGAATTGATTATAAATGAGTATTTCTAACATTACATTTTTTATTGGTAAAGCTTCATAATTGTCAAATCTGGAATCTTAGTTTTAGAATTGATTATCTCTTTAAGGAAAACCTTTTTTTCACTTTATTGAGGTAGCTTGTAATATACATTTGGAAAAAAGGTATTGGAAAGGTGGATACAAAACATGTAAATGGGAACAGAATCACAATATGGCTTTTACAATTAAAAAGAAAACACATTTCACACTTTACATTGCTGCCACTGGACAAAGAAGTAATGGCTGCTTCTTTAAGAAAATCGATCATCACCGCCCAATATCCCGACCTAGGTTTCATTCTCTTGGAACTCCTCAGTTAGGAGTGTGAAACGCACAACGCAACTTCCTAAAAGAGGAAACCATTAAACACAAAAAAGAAAAAATGGATATTTGTAAATTGAAAAAGAATTATTAATTTTGTATATTAAGTTCAGTGGATGAGGCTACAATTTTTTGGGAGTGAGTTATAAAATATGATATTTAAGTAGAAATTAGATATAGGTCTAGTATACTATTTTACGAATACAAATCTCTAATCTGAATCTCCAAGTTAGCTTTGAATAACTAGTCGAAATCCCATTCTTGAAACAATTATGATAATAAAAGGAAAAATAAATATAAATAGTAACTAAATGTTTACATGCTTTCTTATAATCCAGTCAGTTAAGTGTTAAATTACTGATCTGGAGCCTGGTTGTTAAGTTCGTCCTATGATGACAAATGGCTCTGAGCAACCAATAAGCAGTATTAGGTATTTAAAATAAATTTCACTTAAAAAAAATCTTTTTTTGAGCATTTGTGTCTTGAATCCAAAATTTTTTCAAATCTCTATTATCTTAAGAATTCATGAGATTCGAGGTCCCACCTCTAGTAAAATACTTAGCACCGTGTCTTACCACCGGTTCGGGTTATACGCTTATGTACTAATTACAATAATGGGTTAGAAATTGTGAAGTTTGAGTACAGAGGAAGTGAACCCTCATTTGTATGGGGATAGAGTGGAAAACCATTTAGGAAAAATGAAAACAGTTTCCCTGGGCAAGATTTTAACCTCTATTTACCCATCCTCGGCACTTTAGATCAACACAAAACTAGTGTGTTAGCCAACTACGCCACCAAAGCTAGTAGACATTCATAGCTACAAAGAGGTTATATTAATTCAGTTTGAGATTATTAATTTTAATATTATCTTATTATTATTAACTGTCTACAGCCCATTGCCAGGTAAATGTATTAAATTGCTTCCATCTTCCTCTATCCTTCCACCATTCTTCTCCCTTTAATTCCCTCCATTCTTCTCCTCCTCTCACTCGAACACTTTTGGTTATCTGCTCCTCCCTTCTCTTTCTTGGCCTCCCTTGTGGTCTTTTTCCTACATACTTTATCACCTAAGTTAGCTAATTTAGGTAAATGATTATTTCTCTTACGTGTATTCCCTCTCTCCCTGCGGTTAGATGGCTGCATAAACTGCCATTTATTGTAGAAGACTAGTTTTGATATATTCCTACCATCACCCTAAGGTCTTCATGAAAGCACAAATAAGTATGGTCAAACCACATTGCATAAATACAATACCACTAAAGTAATAAAACCTCGTTATTATCTAAGCCAGATTTTTTCCAGAGTTAAGTTAAAGCTGCTTTTTTTTCTCGGAAGCCAGGTTTAAAAAAAATCTCTGCCCTGTACCAGTGAATAAGATGTATTTGTGTTAATTTTAGCTCTATATTTTCAAGTTAAAATGAGCTTAAATCTACTTTATCAATTTATCATTCTTTCATAGTCATACTAGAAATTTGCTCTTGAAATCAAAGTCAATGTTAAGACTCCGTTAAGTAGGGTTTGACCAAACTAAGGGTATGCGAAGCTTCAAAACTTCATTTGGCTTGGGAAAAAATTTCTGTTTTTGACAATTATTATGAAGCGTTGCCAATCAAGACTACAGCTAAAATACTCAATTTATGGTAAATCACTGCTGTTTTACATATTACAAATTAACATTCATGGAGAAAAAAAACCTTAAGCAAAACTTGTAAGCCGAGATAATAACTTGATTAATCATATTAAAATAATAAAATACAAACAATTGTGTGTAAAATTTAATTTCAAGTCCTTTTAATGCTATTTATATATAAATAACCCCTGTTTAATTTTTTTTCTACAATAAAACTAACAAAAGATATTTGAAACTTTGATATGGCTTTGAGAATATTTCTTACATTTGAGTTCACTTCATATGGAAAGTGGACTTTACACACTCTTCGGTCAGATCCAAATGTTTTGGGGAAAATTTTAATTTTCTCTTATATTATATCAGGTTCAACATGCCGGAGGGTTGCAGCTTCAATATCAGCAGTACCAGCTGGCAACCGGCCTACAGGTGGCTCCAAATGGTGTCCAGCTACAGACAGGAGGAACCCTGGAAGTGGCAGGTGGAATACAGATTACAGGCGCTCCTGGTGCAACCCAGATACTCAACCCTCGAAACTTGGGTGGGTTGCAGACTGTACCTGGTGCGCCTTTCCAGCCGCTACTGCTACAGGCACCTCAGATTGGTGAGTGATTCATTATCACATACATTAATTACATGCAGTGTTAATTATGATTCAGAGGTAACTTTATAAAACCATAACAAAAGTTTTAAAATGTAAGTAAAATTTGCTTTGTAAAGATAATTGTTTTGATTTGTATTTGTGTAAGTTTTCTATACAATGCTTTAGTAGTTATTTACTAGTCATAACCGCATGAAATGGAAAAAAGTGATAGCTTTTACAAGATTATTGGGTAAAGAAGATAGCTTTGTTCTGTTTAGCAATGCTATTTAACTTTTAACCATAAGCATAGTGCAAACATAAGCATTTTAATTAGTTGAAGACAATGTGTACAGAATAAAATTTGTAGTATAAACAATAGAGCAGTAAATCATGGTTAAGAGAAAGCGTAATAACCAATGCATCTACTTGGATACTACTGTAGTAGAAATAGTTGAGAAAACACTAACGTGAACAAAACAAAATCATATAAAATCTAGTTTTTGCCATTAACTGGCAACTTAGAAGATAGGAGACAAAGGAAATCAACTAATGACTTGAGGGAGATATATTTAAATTGATTTTGGATTGTGGTGTTGTTTTCTCAACCATTTCTACAACATTGTTAATCACATTAGTTATTCCATTTACTTTTTATATAAACAATTTAAAAATTTAAAATTGCAAACCATAAAAATCTTTGTGGAAGGACCAATCAAATTTCAAAACCAACCAACATGTTTAAGGTGCATGCACCTAAAGCAGGGCCGGCCAACCTGTGGGCCGCATGCGCCTCACCACACTTCTTGGCGACCGCTCAGATTATTTTTATGCTATTGTCTACATCAGTGGGAAATCGAGCTGCACTTGGCACAGTGAATAACGATAAATATAGTATTATACAAGCTGTACTTCTTTGAATTCCCACCACTCCTTTTCTTCTTCAAACCACGCTGCCCTGGAAACCCTAGAAGGGAAAACGGGAGCTATCAAGGTCAAGAAGGGCTGGCTAGCTCGCTATCAATACTCTCCTACTCCTTGCTATCGTCACAGGAGTGTCGTATGACTTCCTCAGTAATGTTTAAATAAGTTGTGTAGTTACACTTGTTCTCATTAAGTATATAATATAATAGTATTAATTAATACAGTTAGAATGGATTTAAAAACAAAAGAAAAGACAGTTTAGTGTAAATTGGGAAGACACTTCTTCATAGTACATAACTCCAGATCAACATGTTTGATTTGCGGAGAGACAATCACTTTATTTAATAATTACAATGTAAAAAGTCATCATAAAACTAAACATGTTGAGTATGTGAACTTCAATAAAGAAATGAAAAAAATTAAGTTGGCTTCACTTAAATCTGAAATAAAGTATCTGCAAACAATTTTTAGTTCATCGTTACAATAATTCTAACATTGTCAAAGCAAGCCATTCTGTAGCACTATTAATTGCAATGAAATTAAGCCATTTTCAAATACATAATTGGTGAAAGATTGTTTGGAAGCATTTATTAAAAGACGTTTCGTGTATCTAAGTTTTTTGTTAGATATAACAAAAAATTTAACCAACTCAGCAAGGAGTTGCAGGGGCAAGAGAATTTAATAACTGATACTTGTAATCACATCAATGCATTCTAAATGAAATTATATTTGTTGAAGGCCAACTTAGAAATAACAATACTCAACACATAATTGTTAAACTACTTCAAAAATGGTGATCATAGGAATTTATCGAAGTATGCCAATGAAATTTAAAAACAACTTTAAGCAGCATTTGATTGTCGGTTTCTCAAAACTCGCAAAATATGATAAAGTGTTTGAGATATTTTGTTTTCCACTTCATGTTGACATTTCTACTTCTGAAACTTGCAGATGGAAGCAATTGATTTATAGTGCAACAATGAATTAAAACAGATTCACATCACTACATCAAAAGTCAACTTTTACAACACTTATGCAACATTGGAAAAGTATCTCAAATTAAGATTTGTTGCACAACAAATGTGAGTACTTTTGGATCTACATATGTTTGTGAAACTTTTTTTTTTTAATGAAGTTTAATAAAAGTAGATCTCAAGCTTCAGTAACAGATGCAAATCTGTAAAATCAATCAAGATGTGCAACTATCAATATTGAAGTGAATTTAAAAAAATAGTGATCGCAAAGAAAAGCAAATATCTTACTGATGTAGATAAATAATAACGTTAAAGAATTAAATACATTTTTATGAAATTTTATTTTCTATTTTTTAAACAGTGTTCTATTTTATGTGTGTCCCGTGAAAAATTATAGTTGTAAAAGTGGCCCCCGGAACGATTTGTGTTGGCCAGGCCTGACCTAAGCCAACAACCTAAATAAGTGCACATGCCCCTTTTCAGTGGCCAAATGGTCTAAGGTTTCAATCTCATGTTAAACTGGCCTACTGATGATGGGGAAATTGGAGCTCGAATTCCTATCATATCTACTGAGGGTAGTTTTTCCTAAATAGTTTCCTGCTCTCCCTCCACGAAAATGCGGGTCTACCCCCTCTAATGTAGGAGAGGTAATAAATGACAGCTAGCATAAGGTTCCTTATTGCAAGCATTGGCTGAAAGTAACTAATGTTAACTTATTTGGAAATAATTAATGATAATATATCTCTATAAGGAAAACCTCTTTTTGCTTTATGAGGTAATTGTATTCTATTTGGAAGAATGTACAAGAAAATGGGATAGAAACACACTAAAGGAATGGCTTTTACATTGAAAAGAACTCATTCCACACTTTATATTGCTGCCATTGGACCAAGCGGTAATGGCTGCCTCTTCAAGAAAATCGATTGTCATCGCCAAATCCCCTGACTTAGGTTTCATTCTTTCTGAACTCAAGAGGAATTGTGATAAGTGAAACCTCTTAAAATAGGACTCACAAATGGAATATCCCATGAAAAGGCCAATATGACTGCACCATGGAAAATCTTATATCCAGTTACTGCATTGCTGAATACATCGGCCTCGCCACAGGAACACTCGGACAACAAATTAATGGTCACTGTTTTGATATCGACTACAATGACTCGACAAACCAGTAGCACTTAATGTCCAAATGCTTAACATAGATTTAAACTAGTACTAGAGTAATACAAGCTCTCCCAATAGTTTCAATGCTTCCCGTCTCTGTAGGCGGAAACTTGCTCACCAATATATAACTGAATCCGACACCACTTTGTCTCACTATTAGATAACCATCTCTCCTCTTCCAAGCAGGCCTACTTACACCAGTCAGTCATTTATATTGTTAACACCCCTTTTTTTCAACTGATACAAAACCTACAGCGATGAATAAAGAATCAGTGGATAGGATTTTTTTTACCGACCTTTGACATAGCATACTCAGTTTACATTAAAACACATGGTTGTTTAAAATTCAAGTTCAAAGAAAAATCTAAATTCAAGATGATTGTCTACAAAGAGGTATTATTGTAAGTTGTAAATAGGTTCACATTAATAAACTCTCTTTGCTATTTTGTGAATACACTTTGCTGAGTATTTAATTTCAACAACCCAAAAAAATACTTTTTTTGGGGGGGAGGGGGGGCTGTCTTTGAATTTGCGATAGTTTCGCATGGGTTTACTGGTTAAATGTAATATCAATACAACATTCTAACCATCTCTTAAGAGTAAAAAACTTAAGTTGGAACACACAACTACAGAACCAAAGCAAAAAACAAAATCAAGAAACAGGCAACATCAGTATCTAATTGACCTCTTGCCATGCTGCCATAGTTCACTTCACTTGGTGTTTTACTCTCATCTTCTGAAGAAGGGGACATGTGTACCTCGAAAATTTAATAATTATGAATTTTGTTGTGTTTTTTATTGTTAACTTTGAAGCCTACAGTTTTTCAGTTTTTTAGTAAGTGTGTAGGCCCTCTTATCCTATTTTCATTATTTAATTTAAAACAGCATTTTGGTGCTATTTTGGGGCTATTTTGGCTTTGGAAAATTAAACATTTATAATCGGCCTTTTTTAAATTTTTCTTTGCAAAGTTTTATGGGTCAACTTAGATTTTAACTAACATGTGAATTTGCTGTGCCACTCGGAAGATTCTTCTCTTGGTTTTTGACGAGTGTGTGAATCAAGATTTATTCCCTTAATCCATATTTGTATAATCTGTTCTAATAATATGTAGACCTCTAAATCCATATTTTATGAATGCACTGTTATTGCACTATTTTATAAAATTGGACTAAAAACCCATTAAACATTTCATATAAACACAGACACAACAGGAAGAGGCTTAGTGAGTTTTAATTTTAGCACCGCATCTTATTACCAATTTGGGTTGTACATTTATCTACTAATTACTCTAATGGTTTTAGCGATTAGGAAATGTACCCGCATTTGTGTGGAGGGATTGTGGAAAACTATTTTTGAAAGAAAACTCTGTATAGGCCTACTCTACTGAGATTCAAACCTCAATCTCCTCGTCCTCGGCAGTCTAGTAATAATTTTGAATATATACTATTACAAGTTATACGTTTGACCTTTTTACTGCCACATTGTCTTATAAAACAAAGGGTTTTCCATCACATAAGCACTTAATTCAAAGGCGTCTACTCTTATTAGGACAAAGTATGCTAGCATGATGTTTCCTTTTCCCAAAAGTTAACTTGAGTAATGTAGTCTAACGATTAACTTTAGTTTTCATGAATAACTCACTCAGCCTTTATGGAGTTGGTTTTAATCTCTTTTGTTGTTGGGACACATTCATTGAAGGGGGAAAAAAAAAAAAAAACTAGCTATAAATGTAAGTAGGCTAGTTCAAGGTGAACCAGTGTAGCACCCCTTACAGCATTCCCTGGGTGTGCAGCCACACCTTCTGAGCCAAGCAGTGCACCAGCACCTGCACAGGCAATAGCTGCACCGGCCACGCAATACGTTCAGCCAACTTGCTCTACACACCAAGTTCAAGTAGCCACGCAGACTGCCACCGAGAAGAAGATTATCTCTGCACAAACCACTCCTTCAGGGGGAGGGAAAGGCAAGAAAGTGCGTTACCCTGTACAGGCACGCCAAGAGTCAAAGGCGGTCACACCCGCTAGTTTCCCTGCGCTTTCACCGCAACAGCAGCAGCAAAACAACTACCAAATAGATCCCAATACAGGTTTGTTGTACTTTGACAGCTGGGGAATGATCTCAGGAATGTTTTTTTTAAACATATGTTTAGCCGTTTATTTTTGACAACTTTAAAGCAAGTTTTGTTTAAAAGCTAGCGATTGGTTTTTCAATCCTCGAATTCTAAATAATAGTTGAGAATTCAATTAACTTTTAGACCCAAAACTTTTTTTTTTTCTTTCATTTCTTAAAGCAAAAATACTGTATATAATTTGATAAGCCCAAAAACATTTTAGGTCAATCATAACGAGCAAACCCCTGACATTGATTTACCATATAATGAGATGTGAACTACATTATAACAACAAATGTTAACGGTCAGCTATGATTTCTATTCTTTATAGTGACTCATTAATTAATGAGAACACAATTAGAGTTTAATCTCCTAATCCTCTCTATAGAATTTCTTAGTTATGAATAACTATAAACTTTTTAGGCGTCCATCAATATGTATAATCATTTTTGATACCTGAAACCGTATTTAAGATTTTTATTTCTTTCGTGGCACGTACATTACCTTATGTAAAAATGTCATTCTCATGTATCCTTATATGTTTTGAATTATTGCTTTAAATGTTAAACATATATTAGTTCCACTGTGGGAATTTTATTAAATTTGCAAATTGCTGTATGGATCAATTTCTAAGCTGTGTAATTCCCTAACTAAACGAGCCAACCACATTTGTTAAAAATTGTATTTCCATATAAAAAATAACAAGATCTTTAAAAGCTGACACTATCTTAAAAAAAATTTCAAGAACTTTGAGTTCATCACTTGTAATTTTGTTGATTAATATATATGTTTTTGCGATGCCAAGTTTGGATTATGAAAGTTATAAATGAATCTCGAGAATTCAAGAAATTTGAAAAATACTGAAAACCAAATAACTGCCCTTATAAATTTACAGACCAAAAAATAGTAATCACTTTTCGCCCCCAAACAGACTCCATTAAAAAAGTTATTTATTAGTATTATTTTTCAATATCACACTTTAACATTATAAGCTGTTAACTACAAAATTAAATTATAGTAAACATTGCAACTATATCCAATTTATTAATTGCATTTAAAATGTTTATGATTTACATAGAGTAAGATAGTCCAATACAAGCACCAGCCCAAATGTCAAAAAAGAACTTTAGCACTATATAAACTATATAATTACTTACTTTAATAAATATAATTTATATTCTTTTACTTTCAAAGGAAGTTTTCTTGTCTCGTTCATGCATCTCAACATTTTTTCATATTCTAATTTCGATATCATCTTGAATTGAAAAAAAATTATTTTTGCATATCCTTATTTAAAATTAAAATTGAAAAATATATTGAATAAGATTGATTTAAGAATCGTTCATTAAGTGAAGCTAAAGCAATAAAAACAACATTGAAATTTTTGTTTGTCAATCTTACAAAGTTGTCCAAATTGTGAAATAGCTATGTATATAATATTGTAAGAAATGTTTACTAAATTTGTATTTTTAGAGTGTGAATTAAATGCATGCTTGTGGGTGTCTAATAAAATAATACCTAATATAATTAATTCCAAAACATAGATTTGTTCTTTTAGGAAAGCAAAACGTAATAAAATACTAAGAAATAATTGCTTTCTTAAACCTTTAGAAATAGTTCTAGTTTTTTTTAAATATTAAAGTGTTATATTATTTAAAGTTTGTCTTAAAATTCTTACATTTTTAACCGTATATTATTAATTTCTATAAGCCATTTGTCAATCTCTTTTATGTCAAATTGATATTCATTCACACTAGTTAGTGTAATGTATAAATATTGATAAAAGTATTCTTAGATAGATCAACTTTAATGATGATCAATAAAACATTTAAGTAAATACAATTCACAACTATTTTTGGAAAAGTTAGTTCTTTCACAGCTGATTTATTTACTGATTATTATGGGGGTGCGGGTGAATATTTTTCGCTTGTATGGTTTGAATGAAAACAATTGAAGATAGACTTTTTTTGTGTGTGTGTGAAAAAAATCTATGATCACACAAATTATGATTTTTAAAATGACATGGGGTCTATCAGCTGGGAAAATCCAGGAATTTTAAGTGGTCGAAAATTTAGTAAATTATAAAAACAAAGTCGGGGAAATGTTTTTCTCAAAATTATTAAATATAATCATTAAATCAGTCATTTATTACAATGTGATTCAAACTGTCACTCTTGGTTTGTAGCTGTGTAATATAGTTAATAATTTTCTAAATCCTGGTAGACTATGTTAATACAAATAAAAATATGTTTGTTTAAATCTTCAAACTGATACTATTCATAAAAATATTAATATAAAACACTCTGGAAAAGGAGGGGGGGGGGGNTGTGTAAGGCTAGATTAGATTTTGTTTGTATAATACACTAGGGCACACACAAATGTGTTTATGTATGCAATTGTTTTGGTTCAAAAATGTCCTCACACTCTTATGTTGATATGCAACAGCAGTGACAGCCGGTGTCGCGGGTGTGGCTCAATTCCCGACTGGCCATCCATGCCCTGCTACGCAATGCCAGCAAGCATCCTTCTCCTGCATGGACGTCGACTCCGAGACAGATAGCAACCACGACACAGCTCTCACTCTGGCTTGTGCTGGCGGACACGAGGAATTGGTTGAGTTGCTCCTGTCCAGGGGCGCTGACATCGGTAAGGAGGCCTATTTTCTTAAAATTTAAAATATTGAAAATGTATCAAGCCTTAATATTTTGTCCTTTGATTAAAAGGAGTCCCTATGATGGCCAATTATTTGCGAGACTAGATACAAGATTGAACCAGAAAATTCATCGGAGTGTGATTTATTGAATTCTTCAGATAAATTTATATCAATTTTTAAGTAATTCTTTTTGAATTCTTTCTTTTTCTTAATTATGGTAAAACTCTTTCTCTGATCTTATCTACACCGTGTATTAAAGTAGATATTAGGATACAGAAAAATTTCTGGTTAAAGCTGTATTACCAAACTAGGTTAGTGTTATCCAAGGGGTGGGATGTACTCTAAAAATGTTGCCCTATAAAGCCATCGAATTCAAAATTTTAAGTCCAAGTACATCCCAGATCAAATTCGAATCAAATATTGATCTGTTTAAAGTATAATGAACAATAATTTCATGGAAATAAGTTAAGTCAAGTGATCATATGGCCATTTTATTTTAACATTCCAATTCACATCATTTGACTTTATTATTAAAATCGGGGAGACTAAATATTCTAATATTTGTTTTTAAAAACTATTTTTAATCACATTAAAATTAAAATATAAATATTTTTAAAGTTAATTTTAAAATATATTAAAAATAAAACAAAAGGTAATATTTTTGATAAATTGATTACTTTGCCTTATATATGCGAACAATGGACAATTATGTTGATTCATTGAGAATTAATGATATCCAAACTATATACATTCTTACCTATTAGCTGACCACATTGTTCTATTACTGAAATTGCCTTAATAAATAGTAGCCGAACATTCTCAGAATGCCAGTAGTTGAAGACAAATAGTGTGTTTTAGATGTAAAAATTTGTATTGACAAAACTTCATAATTGTTCAAGTCAGAGTTAATTTTAGAAACCAAGTCGAGGCTAATATGTTTTTTCAAAACCAAGTCTCCAAGCTCACACACTGGGCCTGAGCAGGATCTTGAACGTCAGGAAAAAATTCGTAAAATTGTATGTTTCCGAAACTCTGGTGATAACAATTATTTCCCTGAATTTTCCCAGAAAAAATAAATAAAAAATATGTCTTGTCATGCTTATCTTATTTATGATATTACTAATATAATAAATAAAGTTAATTGGGTTCAATTTTTTTCTATCCCCTTCCTCCTGTCAAGAGCACCGCGACAAGAAAGGTTTCACCCCCCTAATCCTTGCCGCAACTGCGGGTCATGAAAAGGTTGTGGAGATCCTTTTAAACCATGGAGCCGACATCGAAGCCCAGTCTGAGAGAACCAAAGACACACCACTTTCTTTGGCATGCTCAGGGGGTAGATATGAGGTCAGTAATGTCACATGATTCACATATAATGTTTTTATAACAAGTTAGTTTAAATAAAACAGGAATGCACAATCCATTTGATGTAATAGTTTTATTTTCTTAAAGTTATTGACTAAAATGAAATTTCATCCTGCTCATTTTAAAGTTGTCGTATTCGTAAAGTATAAATATAAACAGTTCAGCTTAGATTTAAAAGGGTGGCACATTATTTCATTAAAATGTGTTTAAAATAAAATTTACAACCTAAATCAATTAGATGGATTTTGAATTCTAGTTCTTAGGTAACTCAAGGTGGAGACACTGTTTTGAGCAAAGTCATTTATGTGTTGGCAGGTTGTGGAGCTACTGTTGACTCGCGGTGCCAACAAGGAGCACCGCAATGTGTCAGACTACACACCCCTCAGTCTGGCGGCATCAGGGGGCTACGTAAACATCATCAAACTCCTGCTGGCGCATGGTGCAGAGATAAACTCCCGTACTGGCAGCAAGCTGGGGATCTCTCCTCTCATGCTTGCCGCCATGAATGGTCACACAGGTACACATATAATGATCACTGAACGGCTTTTCGTGGATCTTATATATCACTGCTTTTATCTTTTAGTATGATGGCTCATTTTGAAGTCTTGGGACTTAGGTTATTAGGAAAAATATTTAGTCCAATAAAGGGACTACGACACTGAGGGAGTGGAAGAGGTTACATAATTATGAGTCTAATGCTCTGTAACCATAACAAGATATTGTTAGGATAATCAAGTCTCGTATATTGCGTTGGGCAGGAAATGCAGCGTGAGTGGGAGAATCTTAAACCACGTTCAGGGTATTGACTGGCAAACCCATTAGGAAGAGACCACCGAGAAGACCTAGACGCAGATTGGAGAGTAACATTATAATTGATCTGAAAGAGACTTGGTGTAATGAGGTGGATAGGATAGAGAGGTAGCTCAAGATCGGGATAGGTGGTGGGCTTTTGTAAGTGTGGCAATGATTTTTCAAGTTCCTAATGTCACACATAGAGTGAGTAAGGACCAAGATTGTGTTGCACGATTACGGCTATTTAAAGGGTTTACAAAAAGAGATTGTGTCCTTATTCTCAACATGATCTCAATATCGGCCAACATTTTATTTACTAAGTCGAGTTTAAAAAAAAAAGTATTCACTTTTATTATTTAAAAACAGTGGAGAAAAATATATATATTTTTCACATAAAGATGCCACAGAGAAAGAGACATAAAACACAAAGAAAGATATTATATGTGACTACATGCTTAATGAATTTTAAAAATAGCATATTTGATCCCGAGTAGCCTAAATAGCTTAGTATAAGCACGGCATGGTTATAAATTGATAGAGAATCTAGACTAGTTATTACCACATATTATAAAATGATCTTTGTGCACAGCTGCTGTGAAACTTCTCCTGGACATGGGCAGCGATATCAATGCTCAGATCGAGACAAACCGTAACACCGCGCTTACACTGGCGTGCTTTCAAGGCCGCCATGAGGTAGTGAGCCTACTCTTGGACCGCAAAGCCAACGTGGAGCATAGAGCCAAGACAGGACTCACTCCTTTGATGGAGGCTGCAAGCGGCGGATATGTTGAGGTTGGCCGTGTGCTTCTGGACAAGGGGGCTGATGTAAATGCACCACCGGTACCCTCGTCTAGGGACACAGCGCTCACCATAGCCGCAGACAAGGGGCATTGCCGTTTTGTCGAGTTACTGCTTTCAAGGTAATTACTCAGATAATGTTTCTAAGCCTGTTCAAATCCATGATTTTCAGTTTTCAAATCTAATATTTAAAGTTTGCAAGCTCAAACTTCTTTTATTTTAGTTAATCTCTAGCGAGTTTTTCATGAAGCTTCTGAGTAGCCGAGTCGATCTTGTGTTGAATGAATATATAATTTTAAATCTTACCTGCTGAAAGTTGTGAGATGGGGGTTCAAGTCCTCGTCAGGTCTGTTGAGGTTTGTTTTTCCTAAAACAGTTCCCCAATCCCCTCCCACGCACTGCGGGTAGATTACCTTTAAAATGCTTCCTCCCCCATCCTTACCCCATTAGAGTAAGGACCATGTATGTGTATAGCCTGAACAGGTAGTAAAGGGATAAAATAATATATCCTGTGTTTAAATTTCCTCAAGTGTAAGTTTTAATACTTTTCACATGCCATATTTAAAACGTGACTGTTTCTGTGCAGAGGAGCGCAGGTGGAGGTTAAGAACAAAAAAGGGAACTCCCCTTTGTGGCTGGCTGCGAATGGGGGTCATCTCAATGTAGTAGAGCTCCTGTACAACGCCCATGCGGATATTGACTCGCAGGATAACAGGAAGGTTTGTTTCATTCACAACCAACAATATTCCATTCAAAAATAGTAAGGATGTGCAAACTTTTTTGATTTATATTATAATCAAATTAAAATATAAATGGTTATAAAAAATATTACACCGAGCCCATTTTATTAACCTTAGTCATTTAATATTGTATAAAATTGCATATTTCATCCAAAATTGATAAATTACGTTACTTTTATAACATGCTATACAATTACAAAAACTGTGGGCAGAGAATTTTTTTATTTTATTTTTAGCATGAATGTGGATTTGTGTTAATATTTTTACAGAAGCAAACTTAAGTCGAAATTGACTTAAATTCAAAGCTAAGTAGAAGGTTAGCATACTCCTTATAAAATAAGGTCACTTAGTATCTAATAGGATGATTTGAGATTTATTCCTTATCTCTAGGTTTCCTGCTTGATGGCTGCCTTCAGGAAAGGCCATATGAAAGTGGTCAAGTGGATGGTGAACCATGTTACGCAATTTCCGAGTGATCAAGAGATGACTAGATATATATCTACTGTTAGTGATAAGGTGAGTTGTTTCAGCTCAACTTAGTTTAAAACATTATTCTTTATTGATTATTATTCACACTTATTTTACCCAAGAGGAATACATTTTATACTTCACACATTTTATTAAACATATAGTTAATGATAGATAAGGGTTGAATCCAAAACCCAATTTTACTTACTAATCTCAAATTCCGGCCTTAGAAGACTTTTCACGCACATTAGTATGATTTTAATTCGGGAAATAACCCTTTAAGATAAACTTTCCTAGCAAATTTAGTAAGTCATTTCACTCTGTCAGTTCAGAAGGTTCACGTTAAATAACTCAAAAACAAATTGAATTTTAAAAAAATGTGTTCGATTATGGTAAATTAATTGTTTGCTAGTAATTTTTTTTATAGCTAGGCTAAACTACAAGTAAGCTCAATAATAATTCTAAAAAAAGCTAATATTCAAAATTTGAAGAGAAATTTTTTGGGTTGGAAAGGGATGGTGGGTGGAGAGGCTCAAATATTTTTAAGGATTTGAAGAACACACGAATAGATCCTCCTCTCAATTAATTACCGTCTCCTTTGTTCTCTTCTAAACCCATCAATATGTGCACAGTGTGAACAGAGTTTATTTCTGTCACATTATTGGGTAGCGTGTTTACCTAGTGATCTAAGGGCTCTGGGGTTCGATTTCTGGCGGGGGTGAAGAATAAATAATTAGTGAAATTACGGCTTCCTTTCACACTAATTAATTAATGACCAGGGGGCTGGGTGTGTTCTCTGTTCCAAGATTTAATCTAGTTTATATAAGTCATTGGCTGAAATAATTAGTCTAGAAATTTTAGTTTTAAATGTCTCAAATGAAAAAAACAAAACAGACTTTACTAGAGATTTGAATCCAAATAATTTTAGTTAACGGGTGGGAGGGATGGAGACCAATAGAGGCCTATCTATACACCACTTCATGGTATTTCTAACTTTTTACTAGTGATATAACTCAATTAGGAAAACCTCTTTTTGCTTTATGAGGTAACTGTATTATATTTGGAAGAAGTTATAGGAAAGGTGGATAGAAACACATAAAAACATATACTAGTGATGGGATCAATACACGTTTTCTCAAATTGTAATCTAGAATTCAAATCGTTATTTCACCTGTAAATCCTGAATCCAAATCATCATCATCATCATCATCATGAACTGTTTCTAGCCTGTGACCATGTCCGTTTAGTAAAATGCTTCCATCTCCCTCTATTCTTCCACCATTTCTCCTCCTTCACTCTCCCTCACTTGTACACTTGCTGCTATCTATCCCTACTATCTCTTCATTGGTTTCCTTTGCAGTCTCTTCCCTACATACTTCATATCCATTAGTCTTCTTGTAATCCTCATGCCTTCCATCCTCATTACATGTCCATACTATTCTCATCCTTGCTTCTTCACCTATCCCATGTACTTTCAGTGCCCCGGTTCTTGACCTTACATCTTCATTCCTAGTCCTGGTGACACCTAGCATGCTCCTCAAAAACTTGAGCTGGTGAGTCAACAGTCATATTGCCTTAATTTTATGTGAATATCTAATCAGTAGTTTGTTACTAGAATCCCAAAGATATCTCAGAATGTTTGTAGATTATAGTATGTTTTAGAAATGTATGCTTGAATATCTCATTACCCGCCTCGGTGGCGTAGTTGGCTATCGCGCTAGTCGTGTTGAGCTTGACTGATGACGACGGGGAGATCGAGGTTCGAATCTCGGTCGGGTGAACTGGTGGTGGTTTTTCCTAAATGGTTTTCCACTCTCCTTCCACGCGAATGCGGGTTCACTTACTTTAATTCAACCTTCCCAATTCCTAATCCATTAGCGTAATTATTACTTAAAGCGTATAACCCGAACGAATAGTAAGACGTGGTGTTAAATAATAATAATAATAATAGTAATAGTAATAATATCTCATTTTTTATATTTCAGGAACTGTTGGAGAAGTGTCAAGAGTGTGTCAAGATCATCCGAGTGGCTAAAGACCATCAGGCAGCTAAAGCGAACAAGAATGCGACGATTCTTCTCGAAGAGTTAGATATGGAAAAGACAAGGGAAGAGTCTAAAAAGGCAGCGGCGGCTCGAAGGAGGGAACGTAAGAAGAAGAAGAAACTAGAAAAGAAGGAAGAGAAGAGGAAACTACACGAAGAGAACAAGAAGAATGAGGTTCTATACCAAGAGACCGAGCAGACCGGGAAGAAGTCTGACGACGAAGAGATGGAAAGGGTAGAGGAAAGCGAGAGAGGTTTGTTTTGTTCATCTATCATTGTTATGTATAAAACATAATTCTGAATGCTCCTATAATTCAACTTGGCTGTTAGTGTATCTCATATTTGTTTCAATGCCTTTTAACCTTTATTAATTTTCAGGGGTTTGCTAAGTTTCCTTTTTCAATGCTGAATCAAATATATTTTGAAATATTCTTGAAGGTGTTAGTTGGGTCAGGGGTTGACGGGGATCCCAAACCCCTGGTAAAATGTCGGGAATTTATCTATTCCAGTTGGTTGGGCGGGATTGACCCTTTCTCGAAAACTTGCAAGGGGGAAAAGGAAGTAGCTTGCGAGGGTCAACCATTTATGAAGGTTCATCATGTCTGTTGTTGATGAGCCAGACAGGGAAAAGAGTATAAGGAGTGTCAAAATCTAGAGAGAACATTTAAAAAAAGAAACTTTTAAACTTAGTTAATATCTTGCAGTTTCATACTTAGAGCAGATTTAAGGGGTTTCAAACATTGTTTTGTAGTATTTTTTTCCCTAAGCAAATAATTAAATCTTAAACACCATTTTCAAAAGAAATTAACTAATAAAGTAATTTTCATCAAATAATGCTAAAATTAACTTTTATATTAATTGTATTATTTGATATTAATTTAAATTTTGGTATTTTATTTGATAAATTTTTTTTATTCATGCACACTTCTATCTATTTAAAAAAAAATTAATTGCCATTAGCAATGTTTTTTAGCCTGGGTCCTTATTACTCGCTCTGGTTAAACACCTTTGTACTATAATAACTCTAGTGTGTTAGGAATGAGGAAATGAATTTAGAGGTGTACCTGCATTTGCGTGGATAGTGGGAAACCATTTAAGAAAAGCCACTTTTATTACACTCGACAAAATTTAAACTAAATATCTGATGGCCAAACCCTTCCTTCCCCTCTGAAAAGACGTTTTATTAATCACAACTTGTGATGTGTGGAATGCCAGGCCTCCGCCGTGGTTTGGATTCCACGTTAAACTGTAGGTCCTACATTTCATCTCACAACTACCCTACGATTACATATTATTGTAAGTGCGTGTAACCTAAACGGGTAGTAAGAAGCGGTGCTAATAATAATAATAATAATGATGATGATGATGATGATGATAAAAAAATCTAAACAGCCCCGTCATCGGTAGTTGAATTTATTGTGAGAGTGGTGCCTTAGATCATGCAGCCTCCTAAGTGGGTTTTATTAATATTATAGCTTTAACAAGTCTTATCATATTAGTTTAGAAATCAATATATTTTTAATCAAAGATTATTCTAAAGAGAAATTTTAAAATTTACCATCCCGAATCCTGATATTTTGACTAGTTTCCTGTCCCGTTCCAATCTCAAAATAAAAAAGTCATTCTTGTCTGTTAGTTTTATTTATGAAAGAATAATAAACTATTAAAGAACAAAGAGCAGATGCTCGCCACTCGAGATAAAGACCGGAACTGACAAAGACGTTACACAAGACGCTTTGGTGACGTCATCAGAGGAGTGACTTCACAAATCTAAAATTAGAATAGTTACTTAACTCGTGTTTGTTATTACAGGCCTAGTTAAGAGAATGTTCATTCATTACACACAACACCCCCTCTGACCGTAAAGCTAAAGCTGATATTATTTTAGCTGTGAGTCCTACAGAACTTTGTCACATAAGACATTGTGAAACATCGCTAGACGTTTGGCAAAAACTAGAATTAGTTTACCAGTCTAGAGGGCCTGCAAGAAAAGCTACACTTTTGAAAAAACTCTTGTTCACAAAAATGCAAGAAGGAGAAAACATGGCGGATCATCTCACGAATTTTCTCAACACAGTTGACAAACTCAATGAAATGGATATTCGCATTTCTGAAGAATTATTAACCATCGTGTTATTATACAGTGTGCCAGATAGCTACGATAATTTTCGTTGTGCAATCGAAGCTAGAGATGAACTACCGGACACAGAGTCTTTGAAAGTAAAACTTCTAGAAGAATTCAGTGCAAGACAGGACAAGAAAGCAGACTTAAATGGTGCGGGCGCTTTCTATGTAAAATCTTCGATAGGGCGAAGTCTAAATAAAAACAAACCTCCGGATAAAAACTGTGTAGGCCTACCTACAAATCAAAATAATAAAGTTTTTCAGATCAAAGGTCAAAGTGGTGTGCAAAATCAAAATAGGAATTTTAAAGCATCAAAACGGTTATATAAGTGTAACTATTGTAAAAAATTGGGACACAAGGCAGCCGATTGCTGGACAAAAATGGCGAATGAAAAGCAAGTTTCGATGGCATCAGAGCAAACCCATGCAGCAGCAGAAGAGATCGTGACATTGACATCATCTTCAGTGAGCACTCTCTGTGCGAAGTTAACGAGAAGAGATGACGTGTGGTGTGTTGACAGTGGAGCAACAACACACATGTGCCGCGACAAGAATAGTTTTTTGGAACTCACGCCAACCATAAGTCAGAAGGTTAGGTTAGCGGATGACAGAACAACTGACATTGAAGGCATTGGAACTGCAGTAATGAATGTTTCAAATAAAAAGGGCCAATTTGTAAAAGTGAGGTTAGAAAACACTCTTTTTGTACCCACACTTAAGACAAATTTATTTTCAATTTCAAAAACTGTTGAAAAAGGGCGAAGCGTGTGTTTTAATGCAAATGATGCTGAAATTGTCGAAAATGGTGAAGTGTTGTTAACTGCTCGTAAACGTGGAAATTTGTATTTTATCGAACCTTACATGCAAAGTGAGAGTTCGACACATGTAGCTAACGTGAGTAAGGCAGGCAATCTTAGTGAACTTGAAAAGTGGCACAGAAGATATGGACATTTAAATGCGTATGACTTGCAGAAACTCGTTCAGAAAGACATGGTTAGCGGTATGAATTTTAAGAAATCAGAAACATTTTCAACATGTGAAACCTGTATCTTAGGAAAGCAAGTTGCTACGCCTTTTCCAAAAAGGTCTGAGTCGAAGAGTGAAAAATTACTTGAATTAGTGCACTCAGATGTTTGTGGCCCAATGAGAGTGAAATCTCATGGTGGTGCTTCTTATTTTGCAACGTTTATCGATGATAAATCTAACTGGGTAGAAGTTCATTTTCTAAAACATAAAAGTGACGTGAAAAAGGCTTTTGAAACATTCAAAGCATTAGCGGAAAACCGTCACGAAAGGAAAATCAAAACTTTGCGGACAGACAATGGCCTGGAGTACTGCGGAAAAGAGTTCACAGAAGAAATGCGCATCGCAGGGATAAGAAGAGAACATACCGTAGCAGAAACTCCAGAACAGAACGGCAAAGCTGAACGCATGAATCTCACGCTGGTGGGGATGGCAAGATGTATGCTGTTGGAGTCTGGCTTACCAACAAGTTTTTGGGCCGAAGCGATTGCCACAGCTGCTTACATCAGAAACAGATGTCCATCAAAACAGCTGGAAGAACAAACCCCTTATGAAATTTGGTTTGGGCTAAAACCAAACATAGGACATTTCAAGACGTTTGGTTGCAAGGCATATATGCTGAATAAGGCCCCAAATAAAGGAAAGTTTGACCCAAGATCCAAGGCAGGTATTTTTGTGGGTTACTCTACTGAATCGAAAGCGTATCGAATTTGGGACCCAGAAAAACAAAAAATATTGAGAAGCCGAGATGTAAAATTTTTGGAAAATTTTGAAACTGTCAAAGTTTCGGATGAACAAAAGGAGTGTGCGAACTTTGAACCTTCTTACTTATATGTTGATAACAGTGTGAAAGACCCTATTTCTAATGCTGATGGACATGTAGATAAAGTTCAAGAAAGTGATCCCATTGATCCTGATAGGCCTATTGAAGTCAATGAGAATTACCTCAAATCAGAAAATTTAAGCAAAGACTGCACAGTGATTGAGAATAAGAGGGGGCCTGGTCGACCTAAATTGATTAAAACAGGAAAGCCGGGACGACCAGCAAAACATTTTAATCTGGTTACGCCAAAACCTGAAAGTGCGAGCTTGATGTATGAAGAGGCAGTAAATCCATCTGTACAAGAAGCCTTAGAAGGACCTTATGCAGCTGAGTGGCAGAAATCGATGGAAGCTGAGTTCAACGCTCTGACACACAGCAAGGCCTGGACATTGAAACCACGCCCAAAAGATAAAGCTGTCATTGGTTGTCGGTGGGTACTCAGAACAAAGTATGGGCCAGACGGTAATGTCGAACGCCGGAAAGCTCGGTTGGTAGCGAAGGGCTATAACCAACGCCCAGGGATTGATTTCCATGAAACATTTTCACCTGTTGCGAGACTTAGCTCAATAAGACTAGTTGCTGCCCTAGCAGCTGAGTTAGGCCTTACTTTGTATCAGCTTGATGTTGTAATGGCCTACATAAATGGAGATCTTGACGAACAGATCTATATGGAACAGGCGGACGGTTTCATTACCCCTGGAATGGAGCGTCTAGTTTGTTCACTCGAAAAGTCCATATATGGCCTAAAGCAGTCGGGCCGACAGTGGTTCAAAAAGTTGCACGAGAGACTAGAAATTTTTGGACTCAAACAATTAGATTGTGACAAGTGTGTGTACCACATGAATGATGGTTGTGTGACTCTTATCGTGGTTGTTTATGTAGATGATTTGATCATAGCTACAAACAGTAAAGAAGCCTACACAAGATTGAGAGACGATTTGTCTCAAAACTTCCAAATGAAAGACTTAGGAAAGCTGCACTACTGTCTTGGAATTGAATTCAAACAAGATGAAAATTCAAAGTTGGTCACTATGTCACAGAAATCGTACATAGAAGATGTTCTCAAAAAGTTCGGAATGCAAGACTGCAAACCGGTAAATACCCCATTAGATGGAAACAGCAAATTATCCAAAGCCATGGAGCCATCTACGGAGGAGGAGGCAGAGGAAATGAGCGAAGTTCCGTACCAGCAACTCATCGGTTCTCTGATGTACCTCGCAGTATCTACACGACCAGACATTGCGTATGCGGTGAGCTCTTTGAGCCAGTACAACCTAAACCCCGGAAAAGGACACTGGGTTGCGGCGAAGCGCGTCTTACGATACTTGAAAGGTACGAGCAACCATGGACTAGTCTACAAGAGATCTGGCGCTGAACTGATTGGATACGTGGATGCAGATTGGGGAGGAGCCCTTGATGACAGAAGATCATACACAGGCTACGCCTTTCAAGTGGCAGGCTCTGCCGTGACATGGGAGGCGAGAAAACAATCCACCGTGGCTCTTTCAAGCACTGAAGCAGAGTACATGGCTCTTACGGAAGCAGCAAAAGAGACAGTTTACTTACGAAACCTGTTAAAAGAAATCGGGTTCTTGAGTGTTAATGCAATACCAACTCTTGTTTATTGTGACAATCAAGGAGCAGAAAAGCTCATGCATAATCCTGTGTACCACTCTCGTACCAAACACATTGACATTCGGCATCACTATGTGCGTGAAGTTTTTGAACGAGGCGAAATCAATGTGAAATACATTCCAACAAACAAGATGGTAGCTGATGTGCTCACGAAAGGACTGTTCGGACCAAGCCATCATCAGTGCATACAAGGACTTGGCGTGATAGACATTAATAAAGTTAACACGTGTTTGAGAGGGGGTGTTGTGTATAATAAACGAACATTCTCTTAACTAGGCCTGTAATAACAAACACGAGTTAGTAACTATTCTATTTTAAGATTTATGAAGCCACTCCTCTGATGACGTCACCAAAGCGTCTTGTGTAACGTCTTTGTCAGTTCCGGTCTATATCCCTAGTGGCGAGCATGTGCTCTTTGTTCTTTAATTGTTTATTATTCTTTCATAAATAAAACTAACATTGTCCATCCCTAGTTAGGGGTGGTCAGGCAGCAAATATTTGTATCTTAAAATTACTCGGGCACGGGCAGTTTCGAGCGGGTATTTCATTTTTCAAAAAACTTTGTCACCGGCCTATAAAAATTTCAAATCATAAGTTTAACAAGCTAATTTATCTTTAAAAAAAGATAGAAAAAACTTTGTCACAGGTTTATTAAATTTCAAATTACAAGTGAAAACAGTTGCAAAATGGCCTTTTCATATTTCATGTTCATTTGATGTGTACTTTTCTATTTATATCCTAACAAATCTGGCTAATAATATATTAAAGAAATGTAAATAAAACTAATTTAAATTAAGTTTGCGTATAACCCGAACGGGTAGTAAGACGCGGTGCTAATAATAATAATAATAAATTAAGTTTGGCCACAGCCTTGATCACTAAGGTAGGCGTGCTGGCTATCCCTTTTAAGTTAAACCATAATTCTTGTTCTTACGATTGTTACAGAAGGATCAGAAGCCCGCTGTGGCAACACATCGCCTACAACTGTAGACTCCCCTGTTAGAAGTGGAGGGGATGCTCTCGACAAGGAAGAGGGGGATAGCGGCATTGACGCAAACAGCCAAGGCAGCTGCAGTAGCAACGATGTCAAATCAAAGGTAACACCAAGGGTTGTTATATTCCTCTGCCTTTAACAGATCTTGAAAACAAAATACTCTCTGATCCAAAAATCAGTTGCACTTTTTCCCCCCTTTTCAAAAACATTTTTCATAAAACCTTATTGAAGCCTATAATCCATGGATAATAATTAACAAATGTTGTTTGCTATATCATAGTTTTGTGAGAAGTCCACTTTTTCATTTCTGAGCCAACTAGATTCAAATATATGAAATATTCTCGAAGCTTAATCACAGTTCAAATACATTTTGTTTAACTGTTTTATCCTTGAAAAAAAAATATTGTGGATATTTTTATAGCTTTATACACTAAGATCATTTAGAAAATGTTTTACTGCACAATGTTTGTAAAATTTAATTCTAATTTGATAAATCAAGCTCTTCACTATCTGCAAATCATGTCATATTTTTTCCATATGAATATTAATTTGTAATGTATTAAGCACATTATTAGGCCATTAGGCATTAATTCATTTTACTAATTTGTAATGTAAATAACAATTCATAATGCCAATATTTTTTATTTTAGAAGTTTCTTAGTTGTTGAAGCTTTTTTTTTTTCTAAGCCAATTCGAAGCTGGCATTTGTTTTAAATCCAAATCAAAGCTTTCAAGCCTTTCACACCCCTATTATAACAATATGTATTGAAATCAGGGCCGTGGAGTCGTTCCAAATAAATTTTGATTGGAGTCAGAGTCAATAAAAATGTAATATTTCTAGCTTCAATATAAAAATGTATAATACTGTTACAATATTTTCCTTTAATTATTTAGAACCGAAATTTGAAAATTAGATTGACAACTTTATTTGAATATAAATTCACAGTGCTAAAGAACCTTCCTATGAAGTCTTCTCTTTTTTTGAGCATTTTATTGCACTCGATGCTGGCGTTTTAAGTCTGAGTTGGATAGTAGAAAAATAGAGTTCGCCAAGGCTTGGTTTATCTACTTCACAGCTCTGATTCATATAGTTTATAAGCACTGCAACAGATGGTGTTTTACCTGCTTAGCTTCAAAAATGTTATTTAAAAATAGATGAACCCTAACTAATACTAATAATTATTATTTAACAAAGCCATAATGGCTAACTGAATGAAATAATCTAATCTTTTATAACTATTTTAGAACATATTTTTAGAGACTTTTTGTTGCTGTTTATTGGTTACTATTATTCTATTATTTAAAGAATAGAGAGTATTTGATTACAAATTAAGAATATTATAAATATTTATTATACATATTTATATTTGGCAGAAGTTACATGAAAGATGGATAGAAACTTTTAAAAGGAACGAATATTATATGGCGTTTACAATGAAAAGAACTTGCTGCCATTGGGCAGAGAGGTAATGGCTTTCTCTTTAAGAAAATTAATTGTTACCGCCAGTGGAGGCGGAAGTCTGAATGTAATTTGCAACACCCCCTTCCCCTTGCAGCCCTATTATAATTTTTATAAATAGTCCTTAAAACTATTTGAAGTGTTCGTCTAAATATATATTGAATTTTACATCAAAATAAAATCATAATATACACTAAGATTATATTATTATTATCTTATTCGGCTATTCTGGTGTTGCCTAAAGATCAACAATAATATTTGGACATTTGCTTATGCTTATGCTAAGAAAAAATTATGAGTTCAACTTCCCTGTCATATTTTTCAACAAAGTATATTTCAATTTAATCATGAATGAGCAATGCTACACAGTAATAATATAAAAACTATTATTTATACCTATAATTTTATTTGACATACAAAATTTTAATATTACTCTAGTTAGTGATCTTGTATAATTTAAAAATAGTAATAATAAAAACATAGTAGTTGTAGTCAAATATGTATACTACAGTAACTAGGCCAATAACAAAATTCAAATATTTATTTACATTGTCACAAAAAAGTTTAAATCATAAATAGAACTAAACCTAACTAAACTATGATGTGTATAGAATATCTCAAATTAAGTTTTTCTTTTGTTTTAAAATTTAACATATGTGATGTATGGGTATGAACGCATTATAATTAATACTAAATAAGTTTGCCAAATTAATACATGCTGTATATTATCACTTTCCAAATATACTCACACGATATGTGTTAGCTTTGACAAACTCATCACACAACGCATCAATATCAAGAATGTGAACTCGTTCGTTGTAGACATGCAAAATGGCCAAGTGATTTAACCGATCTTGATCCATGGTGCTATGTAGGTATGTCTTGAGTCGCTTTAAGGCCAAAAAGGTTCTTGATGATGGGACGACTAAAAGCAACTTCAAAAGCTCCCAAGTTACTGTAAATAATCGCCTTGTACTCTCAGGCATTGCAATATAAGTGCCAACTACATCTTTCAAACACTTAGGCTGGGTGGGAGTAATTTGTGCCAACATTTTTGCATCTAGTTCAACATCATCCGTTTTTAAACCATAGTCTCTAAGTGTTTGTCGTGTTGCTTCGTCACAAGCCCATTCCTTAAATGCTCTTAAAAGAACCCTTTCGAGTATGCAAAGTTTCTTTGAATCGGTTTAAGTAAAGCGCCTCTCGATTTCTACTGAGAATCACTGTCAGTTCTATGGTTCCTTGTCAATGCTCTAGTTTCCTTGGAACTTGCTTGGTTCATGACAAACGGATATATATAAGATCATATTTTTGTTGGGCCTCTTCCATCTCACTCTACAGTGAATCAAACGTCTCTTCGAATCTGATGCTCCTTAAATATTTTACAGTTGAAATAGCTGCTTCCATCCTTCCATTAACTGTTTGCTTAGGGCTTTCTAAAATTAAGGCAAGCTTTTCTGTGCAGCCGAAAACTTTTGTTCCTATTAGCATTCCCAAATAAACTTCACACTTTAAAACTGATCGTAAAGATCTCGTGCAGTACTCGACACATCTACACCTGATACAGTGAGGTGTTCTAGTGCTCAAAGTACAGCTGGATATATTTTAATGACACTGACAATGGATGAGTATCGAACGGTCCATTGTGTCGTGCAGAGCGCTTTTGAAGTAGTGTTTGGAACATCTTCAAACTCACTTGTGATGCGTAGAAATTTCAATTTTCTTTTACTTATGCTCATAACTATGGCCACATCATGTACCCATTGCAAACAGTCCTTTATAAGAGGGATCACACGAGCAATTTCTTGCAGCGCTAAATTCAAACAATGATTAGTGTAATGCACATACATGGATAACGGTTATTTTTATTTGATTTTAGCTTGGACACCATTTTTAAATCCTTGCATATTTGAAGCACCATCATAGCATTAACCCTGAACATTCTCCAGGGAGAGGTTAAATCGCGTCAAGGTATCCATGATCACACTTGTTAGGACAAAACTTGTGGTTGAACTTGTTTCATAGAAACCTAAAAGTACTCTTTTGGTTCCATATTTTCATTAACAATTCATACAGATATTGAAACGTGTTCCTTCTTGGAAATGTCTGTAGTCTCATCTACAATCAAACTAAAATGCTTTACGTTCCGTATTTCATTCAATATTTCTCTTAGGACAGCGTCTGTCATCATTTTTATCATTTCATTTTGGATGTCATGTGTAGTGAAGTCCTTCGATCAAAAACTCAACTATTTGAGTTCAAGAATGTTACCAGTATGCAGAGCGAGCAATGCCTTATAATTTCCATCACTCTTATTGTGACCTTGTATTAGAATGCTTCGTCTTCCAAGATACCTAAGAGACTTCATTTGTGCATGCAATGCCTTTCGGGCTACAAATTGCTGCTTTTATTTTTCTTTATAAATTTGTTTGGCCACTGAATCACGTTTTTCTTTTGTATTTTTTTTTTTTTCCACAGCCTCCTTGTGCATACTACTCTTTGCATGTATTTTAAATTACAAATTCATTTTTAATAAGAAATTTGCTATTTAATTTTCTTTTATTAAAATGTATTTATATATTTAATAACATAAGGGATCTAGATTTCGAGAGGGGTGGCCAGGTGCCTCAGTCCACCCCGGCTACTTCCATGAGGCCTAGGGTGATTTTATTAATGATCGTTCATAGTGTCACAAAAGTTTGTTAAACTCACAAAATAATAATACCATAAGCTAATATTTAACTTAATTTAATTAAATATTCAAATTATATAAAGAGTTTTTTTAAATCTCACATGGATTTCCCATTTTGTATTGTATTATTGTGACTCAAGTGTAATCCTTTTACTTTGTAATAAGTAACTCCCTTCGGTGGCCGAATGATCTGCTTAACTCTTTTTTTTCCTGGTGTGCCACTCCACCCCAAAATCTTTAACCTAAACTTATCTTTGTACCACCACCATTTTTCGAAAAATTGGCAGTTTAATATATGTTTCTAAACTGCTGGTTGGTATAGGAGTTTTGGATTGTTTGGTTTTTTCCTATTTATAATGAGAAACAAATATTTTAAGACTGGGTATAGCACAGTACTTAGCAGTCAGTATGCCACCAAATAGCAACTAAGGAATGTGTATAGGGTGACACGCGGCAGGGTGAAGGGGTGTAGAGTATGTGGCGGAAAGGGGAGAGAAAGACGACTTGAGTGGCGGGAAACAATACACACAGACGGCCAAATTAATAGATAAAATTCTAGCAATTTATTAACTTCCTAAGAGGTAACTCTCAAAATATACCGAACTGCCAATGACAGGGAAATGTGGGGGTTTGAATCTCAGTCAGGTAGGTTTTCCCTAAATTGTTTTCTAATCTTCCTCCACTCAAATGCAGGTACACTTCCTCTAAATTCAACATAGCTCATACACAGGCTATCAACCTAATGAGCTCATAAGCATATAACCCAGAAAGGCAGTAAAACACGGTGAAAAAAAAAATCAAATATTAAAGTTCTAATTTTAATAATCAAGTTCACTTAGCTGGTATTGTATTACATTCTTGAACAATGTTAGTGGTCTTCATTACTGTTGGATAAGACTTATCACTTTGGGGATCATGATCGGGAATGACGCGAGACTCTTTGACTTTATCAAAATAATCGAAACAAGGATTTCCTCTTAAGCCATTTTGCGATAGTTCACAATAAAAGTATACTGAAGAATTACAATTGTCCAATTATTATTAGTCCATCAACAATTTTTTTTTTTTAATTCAAACTTTGCAATACAAATCATAACACATTTATTCTCACAGGGAATAACAAAAACTACTTTACAATGACAAAATTATACCTCTATAAACACTATTTAAGAAAAACACTAACACCACATGCACTTGCTTACACACAAAATTCAAAGGACACGGGAAGAGAGGGGTACATGGTGAAGGTGACCTTGTGGTCTAGGGGTAAGGTGTCAGACTTCTGTGCTGGCGGCCGGGGTTCAATCCTCGGTTCCGGCACAGATTTATCTGATTGCCAAACCATTCCTTCACCTCTGACAAGACATCTTGTGAATGTGGGGAATGCTAGGCCTCCACCGTGGTTCGGATTCCACGTTAAACTGTTGGTCTTCCATTTCATCTCACAATCACCCTACCTTTACACATTAGCGTAAGTGCGTACAACCCGAACGAGTAGTAAGACGCAATAATAATAATAATAAATGGTGAAATGACCTTGGAAAAGAAAGGAGACAAGGGATGACTTGTGACGTGACCTTGGACAGGAAGTTGGCTGTAGCATGGAATGTGGATGGCTTTCATGACTCATTGCATCGTGCAGGCGGTTGGTGCATAATTTTGGTGCATAATTCTATCATCTGAAAAACAAATTGTGGACAGTCATAGATACATTATCTAAGTATTTAACAAAAGGATAAAAGACTATTAAGTTTGTAATAAAACAATATTTGAGGTTGAAAGGAGAGGCAAATTGATTTCAGGGGAGCCCACTCCCCCGACATAGGTTTCATTCTATCAGAACTCATCAAGAGAGAGAAACACGCATCACAACTTCCCAAAACAGAAAACAAAAAAAAAAGGGAGAGGAAGGAAATATGTAAAGAATTATAGGATGGTAACATTTGGTTTTAAAAATATAATTAAATAAATATTTTAAATTTTAACATTTCATTTTGCTACAAAAACATGACTATTAACTTTCAACTTTATTTTACAAACTATATAACTTGTAAAAGCAATGCACACATTTGTATGGCTGAAAGAAAAGAGTAACATTTGAATGGCCCACATACCTAACTTTTGAGGTCAGAATGAAGTTGCTGTATTAATAATTAATAATAAATAACACATCTTAGATCATTATTAAAAATGTATCTCTAGACTAATGATTCATTTTCAGACAATTTTTTTTTCCTCTTTCAAAGGGAGATAATTTTTAGGGTGTGACTTATTTTCGACTCGATACGTTAAGTAACCCTAGCTGCGCTTTCATAAAAAAAAATATTGTGTTAAGACATTAGCTTTTCATTTTTTCTTCATCCTACAAGATATGCATCGCATATTTAAAAAAAATCTTTAGCAATAGAGCGCCATTAATTTGAAATTGAAAGGATTTTAAAATAAACCGTTTGGATTTAAAATGTTGAACTATCCTAGAAAAAATGATCAAAATACAAGAAACAGCGCTTCAAATAAAAGTGGTCAACTTCAACTTTAAAACTGTCTATTACCTATTGTAGTGTACGCAAGAAATGTTGTGGACATCGAGAAAAGCGAGGGAAGCTATAATGTAATTGCACTTCCGTAAGATATGCCATATTTTTCCAACCACTGTTTACATAAATTGAATCTCTTAGTAATTAGATCCAATAAGGTACTTAAAGTTAATGTGAAGCATCAAATAATTTGTATTTACCATGGTAGGTGCAAATATTTCATTATAAGATGGGCTCACTCAATTATTTTCAACTAGAAGATCCATATCTTGTCTTCCACTTTAACTTTATCTAAATGCTGTCTTCCATTTTAATAGTAGTAATTCAGCTAAGATTACTGGTGGAAAATTGGTTCGATTAAACATCAGTCGTTACCTCTACTTTCCCAGTCATACTTAATGAACACTTGCTGGTGATAAGAAAATTCTAGTTCCTTTATAAATTCACCTTTTTCTGTGCTCATCGATTGTGGTAAAGAATCTTGTCCAAGTTTGGGGTTATACTTCATTGCCTTCTGTCCTTGGCTCACATTATTTTTCTTCTGAGTACCAGTTGTTTTGTTTCTATATTACTGCTTTGTTATGACGTCTATTTAATAGAATCATTCATTATCATGGCTACTGCTAGCCGATTTGCCCTTCTATGTTTTCTCGTTTCAGTTCTGGATTTGTCATATAGCAATGGAATGTATTTCTTCATATCCTTCTCTCCTTTTTGGTCCAGCCATCTTGTTGAGAGTACAAGGAAGCTATCGGTCACATCAAGGTAGACAGTTGACACATCCCATGATGTCCACTTCCCTCTGCATGTGAAACATGAGATGTTAATTACAGAAGCTTATCCTAGTGCCTCTGCACTGATATGTGCTGGCAGGTAATGGCAGTTCTGATTGCAAGACACCACTCATCAATATATACCTTAGAGATATTAATCGTGGCTCATTGATGTTTAGGTTTGGGAAGCAATCCTCAACAATTACACATATATCCATATATCAATCGTTTAAACTGTCTCTACTATCAACATTATAGGCTTTATAAATCATGTGAGCTGATATGATTGCAGAGTATAACAATGGGGTACTACATATGGCATAATTTTTTACAGCCCCTTTTATTTGGATCTAAACCACCCATTGAGACAGCAGCTTGACTATATTCCTTGCTGCAAGTAATTTCCTTTTTTTTAGGCCATTTTTATGGTAGAAATCCCATAGCAAAGTTGTATCCTTTTGTCAATTGTTTTTTAGGACCAAAATAAGGGATCAAGAGCTTTTCTGTGTCATTTCCTAGCCTCCTGGAGTCAATATATGCATCACTACAGTCTCATCATAGAGATTGGGGTGTATTGCTGAATAAAAATGTATCATTGTCTCTTCAACCAATATTGTTTAACATTTACATGACAAATCTAATAAAAATGGAAGATGAGTAAGCTTTATTTTTTGTGCCTGAAAATATGGCATAAAATATCGAGCTTGCTATAAAGTTTATTATTGTTCTTTTCTGTGTATTTTGATGGTGTCTCGATTGTCATTATTGTGTCAAGATACACAGTACTTAAAAATATATATACTCTCTGTACTGATGTTTGTCTGATTCGATTAAACCTTAATGTTCGGCAGAAGGGAATGAGAGTAATTTTACAGTTTTTATAGAATTGAATTTTTTTTGCCAAAATAAATAAAATATTTACCCAGTAACAACATAGAGTTTAGTTTTCTGCACATACACATATCAACAGATATTGAATATATGTCGAGGTTGTCCTAGAATTTTGTCAAAACTTTTTAAATAAAAAGAAAAAGTTTTGACAAAATTCCTGGACATCCTTGAGAGATATTCAAGATTTGTTGATATTAACATGTGCAGAAAACTAAACTCTATGTTGCTACTGGATAAATATTGGATTTATTTTGGCCAAAAAATTTCAATTCTGTAAAAACACTTGTACTCCCTTCTGCCACACCTTAAGAGTTTAATCACAAAGGCAGTGCATTGACCCTCAAAGTTAGTTTTCAAGGACTAAGAATTGCTTACTGGTTTTATTTTGAATTGTATCTGGCCAAATGTGATATCTAAGTAAGGTGGTGTTTCAGTCCAATATGGCGTCTTGATTGTTTGGTTATGTTTGTAAAAACTTAGACCAAGTGATTTTTTTAAAGTTAAAGAATAATTTTGTGTCAGTAACTTAATACAATCTCCATTTTCTTCTTTTGGGGAACATAATTCAAAGAAATTGATTTAAAAGTTGCTTCTTTTTATGCCACAAAGAATTTTTCATTGAAGGTCTAGTCACATATCAGGGCTGTGTTCAAGTTCGTGTACGTCACTGGATTCACGCAGTACTACAACAATGACCATGTTTGTCCACACATCACCATAATGTGCTAGGACCGTGCCCAGGCGCTGTCTCCGGGAACGGACAGAAATAGTTTTGTTTACTTTTCCCCCGAACCCAACCCTGACTGATCAGTTGCTGAGCAGATTCCACAAAATGGAAGGACTCCACTTTCAGCAATAGTGTCTCAATTTCATGCCGATGAATGCGATCATTTTCCTGTTTCCTTCCACCATTTTGTTTGATTCCATCTTCTTTCACTCACACACCTGTTATCTGCCCTTTGGAATTCAACTTCTACTCATTTATAACTTTACTTTAAAAGATAAATTAAATAAGGGAATCTTCTTGTATCTTTAAAATTACCAATCTCCTATCACGTTTATTATCAAACTCTCACAAGAAGATTTCACCATAAATGGCTACTTTAGCTGCCTACAGAAAACTTTATTTATAACATTTGTAAAGTTTAAGTATTTTTCCATTACCACAGGTACACTTGTATAAATTTGATGAACAGTCATCATTTCAACATTACATATCCACCTTTATAAACTAGGAGCTGTTCTGATAATGATACAGATACAAGAAAATTAGGTAGGAGATGGTCTCCATTAAATTTTAAACACAAAGAAATTCAATCATTCTTTGATAAAGACCAAACATACATTTTAAATTAGAGATGGTTCACTCAAATCCTCCGAATCCTAACAAGTATTTGAGGATTCTGTGTTTTACTGAATTCGATGGTCGAATCTTTCACCTCGTAAACAAATTATATTTATTTTGAATTAAAAATTAGGCCTACTTAAGAAGCACAACTTAATCCATAATCATTATTTTGTCGGACGAAAGAAATAAGCATGGATAAAAAAAATATAATTGTTAGGTGTAGAAAATCTAATGTGCCTAATACGCTACCCTCCCATTTCAATGGGAAACTTGGACTCGACCGTTGTAGCGTATGCCCACTTCTGAAACTTTCACTTCATGAAAAATCTTGTAAATATTTTAATGAAACAATTAAAACTTTTCAAAAACTGAAAATCAACACTAGAATTACATATAAACTCAAAATAAATAAAACAAATTACAACTTTTTTTTTAACAGAAATAAGAACACATTACACACAATAAAAAGTCAGCCGCCATGATACTGGTTTAAATTATCTACAACTATGCATATAACCCAAATTTATTTCATATGATTCTTAAGTTAAATATTTTGTTGGGTTTCATGAAAAATAAATACTGTCAACAATTAGATACCAATATAACTGTTTATTTATGCCTACCGGCCTACGTATTGTATATCAATTGTTGTTTTAATATCGATTCAGGTAATCTGATCACTTAATAAGTGCTATCGAGTTTTAAGAATCGACATGCTAATTCATAATTTGTTTTTAAATTGATATTAACTATGAGTTTATTATTTAAAAAAATATGTTATTGAAGTAATTGTAAAAATATTCAAACGTAGTCCTGCCTAATAAAATAGGAATGAACATATTGCAAGAGTCGAAAATATGTTCATGTTTTAAATAGAATGTATTCTCAGAAATCGATTCATCCCAGAGTCAAATATATTTCTTGTTTTCTACGCAATGATAGATAGTAGATATACAAGAAGATAATACATACTTAGGCATTATTAAGTTCACTATTTCCAATGCATGTTTTCATCCCTCTTTTTTTTAATCTGTTTGTATTTTTATTTTTGCATTCTTATTAAAATAAATTATAATCCTTCAATGATTATTAAAGTTGATCAAAAGGGAACTAGGCCTAAGCTATTTGTTTATTTCACATGGCTTTTTTTAGAAACTTTACTCATTCTATCAACACTTTTAGAAATAACTAAAAGACACTCAAATTTTGATTGATTTGATTTTTAACCAATAATATGAGGCAAGATTGTTTAATTTGGTTGGATCTTTACCAGTATTTTGCGAGGGGTGGTTGGGGTTGATTAAAATTGAAAGCATGGTTGAAATAAATCTTAATTTACAGTTTAGACCTATATTGTGTAATCTAGGTCTATTTGTAAATCATTAAAATTTCTAACAATTTGCTAAGATTCGGATTCAATATTCGAGATTCGAAAATAAAATGTAGATTCAGATTCGAGAAATAGTGGATTCAACCCATCTCTATATTTAATAAAAAGGGAAATGATTAAAAATTATTGGTATGCCAACTTGTTTACAATGTAAGCTCTAGTAAAGCACATCAAGCAAGTTTTAGATAGATCTAGCCATTGCATTGTAAAATAAGTAACAAAATGTAAAAGTATTATTGTTTTTTTTTAAATCTATCCAAAGGAAATATTGTGTGGTTATCTTTTTTTAAATCAATCTAAAGCTTAATACTCCCTTGGAAACATTGTTTCCCAACTGTGGGCCAACATTAAAGAAACATTGTTTCACGTCCAGCCCACAATGATGAAACATTTGTATCCTGTAGAGAGTTCAGTTGAGTGAAAGAGTCTGTTGAGGATGCTGCTATGGCTTGTGCTTTGTATGTAATTATGTAAGTATGTAATGAGCTGTTCAAGAAGACAAAGAAGAAGAAAACGGGGGTAGGTGTGTCAAGTGCTTCAAAATGGTTCGTACTATGCAAATAAGCTTTTGACAAAACTGAAGCTCAAAGACGACAGTGGTTTTAGGAACTTCACTCGCATGTCTCTTACAGATTTTGAAGTTATTTTACAAATGGTTGGTCCCAGGATGAAGAAAGGAGACACGCGAATTAGATCAGCAATCTCACCTACTAGCCCACGATGCTTGTGGTCGGAAATTTTGGTCGACATTGTTTCTTGTAACTCATTTGAAATGGATCACAGAAAACATATTTTCCCCCCTGGGAAACACAAAGGAAATATTGTGGGACTCATATTTTCTATGATATATTATCCCTAAATTAAATCTTGATAATTAATCTCAAAATTGTGATAAAATCGAAACTTCCGAGTATTCAAATTTTTCGAGTTTTGTACCAAATATTTTGGGTCTTGTTATATACCTACTAAAACTTGTTTCAAGCTTGAATATTTGAATGCTCACACACCCCTAGGTAATCTCTTAAGTTTTAAACCAGTAGCAACTTCATCACTAAATACATTTATATAAATCAGTTTTCTTATTAAAGCTATACAAACAATATCACATGTTTTCACTGATGGTGTATTTTGTATCATTATCGCTATACACATTCCCCCGCTCCCCCCTGTGTAGCTATTGTCCATCAGATTTATTTTTTTAACTCTGCAGACCTTATTCCTTTATCTTTCCTTCATGTTCTTGAATCTTGCCATTTGACACCTTTTTTCTTTGTGTCTAGGAGAAACGAAAGGACAAGAAGAAAAAGAAGAGTTGTCCTGTCAGCAGCTGCAGTGTTGTGGTTGGCAACTGTACTACCAGCAACAGCAGCAGCAGTTCTAAGATTGAAGACAAGGAGAACTTGCCCCTGGCTGCTTGCGTACCAGAAGCTGCTACCAGCCGGTCACTCACTGTCCTGTCAAAGGTCAAGGAACCTACCTTGGCGCCCCCAGTGGACTCGAATGATAAACCTGAGAGGCGAATGAGGGACTTGGATACTCCCATTAGTTCCTCACTGTACAGCAACTCTCAGATTTTGACCAGCGAGGGTGGAGGAAAGTCCGGAGGGAATCGAGGACTCATGGGCTTGGACAGGAAACTGAAGGGCCAGTTGGTGTTTGAAGCGTCGCGGCCACAGCATCCTGCTGAAAGGGAGGACTTTGAAGCCACAGGAAATGAAACATATATACCTGCACCCAAAGGGAAAAAAAGCTACATGTAAGTTATACAGGAGATATGTATTACACATTACACAACTTGAATTTGCATTTAACAGGGTTTTTTTTTTCTTCTTTTCTTTTCTTGAAGGTATAAAGAGTGTTGTTTGCCCTAGGAATCACTATTGTGATGATGGTATGAGCTCTGCTATCTCTGCAGTTGGCAAGAACTCCATGATTTCATCTACAAGTCCCAAACAAGGGGGAAAGAGGGAAGAAGGTTGGAAGGAGGTAGTCAGAAAGTAAGTACTTGGTAATTTTGGTTTATCTGCTTATCTTGTTATTCAACAATTAGTTTTCATAACTGAGATTCAAACCTATTTTGTAACAATGTTCATAGGAGCTGTCAATTTTATTTGTTTAGAACTAGGGGACTGTGAGCTAAAGTTTTTTTTTATTTCAGTCGATCTCGAGCGAGTTTCTCATAACGATTCCACGTATTGAACCAAGTCAAGCTTGGGTTCAAGAAATAAATAGTTTTTAAACTAATTTATCTAAATAAAAAAGTGTTAAAATTAGTTTAATTTTTTTTGTGTGTATTTTCACATTTAAAAAAAGTAATTTTAAAATCTAAAATTGGCTAATTTTAAATAATTTGAAAGAATTGTAATCTTAAAGATGCTGTGATAGTATCTGGAAAATTAATTATAATTCGATTTAATGTTCTCAAGAAAAGTTAAAGAAAAAAAAGGATGGTCCATTCGAATGAATCTCTTACATCCTTAAAGATAAAAGAGGTTTGAAGATTCAAGAAAATGTCAGATTCAAGACTCTAATCAAGGGGTCCTAAATTATTTTTGATGGAAGTCCGTCTTAAAAACTCAACATACTTCCGCGGTCCGGCAAAACTTAGTAATTCAAATTCAAGTCCTATGGGACTATACTAATTCAAAAATGTGATTTTCTTTCCTTTTAGTAATTTAACTTATTTATTATTGCTGACCTTCCATGTCTACTACCTGCCCACCACTGATTGTCGCTATATCGTCAAGGTCCTTAAAAATCTCTCACTGGTCTGCCATTTTGTGACTACTGCTCTAATCCTTATTAAGCAGTTTTAGATGTTTCAATTGCAATTTGTTTTAGAGCTCTAGTGGTTTCTATTGGTGGTTCAGATCCTACATAATTATAGAATAAACTTAACAATCAGGCCCTGACCATTTATTTAACACTTAACCGCTGAATGAATGTTATAAGCAATAATTTCTATTTAATATTATTCCATTATATTTCGATTTCCTTGGAGGCTTATAATTTTGTCAACGATTCTGATTGAAATTTACTATTTGGGATTCGAAAGGTAAATGGATTTGAATTTGACCCAACTCTTTAAAGAAAAGAAAAATCATCAAAATATATTTGGATTTGACAATTTATAATTATTTTTTAAAACGAACTGCATTCTTTGTCTATCTGGACTGCTGATTTTCACTTTGTGCTGGCCTCTTACCAGAGAGAGAAATTAAAGCATTAATAGTTGAGATATAAATAGTACACTTTTGCATTAAGGTGTACTTGTTACCATGTTGCACTTAGCTATTTGTGTTCTAAAATATCTAGAGAGATATAACATATTATCTTCCTTTCATCAAAAAATCAGTTTACTAAGCTGCTGACCTAGACATTTCAATGGTCATCTGGTGCACAATACTCTCTTGTTAGATTCTTCTTCCCACCCCCAAACTCCTAAACTGCACAAAACACATCTCAACAAGTGGGGAGAAGAGTAAACAACTAGTCATTTATCACCAGACAAACATTACAAGGCAGAGAAGGAACATTTTCAAAGTAACTCAGATTTGCAAGCCCTTTTTGGGGTTTGAGTTCATATATTTAAAGATTGAAATATAAATATTTTCTGAGGCCTATTTTAAATACATTTTCTATATAAAAATTATTGCTTTTTTTATGTCTCTATAAGGAAACCTCTTTTCGCTTTATGAGGTAATTGTAATATATTTGGAACAAGGTACAGGAAAGGGGGATAGAAACATATAAAAGGAATGGACCCAACATGGCTTTTACAGTTAAAAAAGACCACAGTTCACACTTTACATTACTGCCACTGGACAAAGAGGTAAGGGCTGCCTCATGAAGGAAATTGATTGTTATTGCACATGCAACACAACTTCCTTAAAGAGGAATAACAATTTTTAAAAAAAAAAGTTTAGGAAATTTGCAAAAAGAATTTTCGAACACTTGAGATAGTAACACGTCCTTTATTTATTTTTTTAGCAAATTTGGCTCTGTCTGTTAAGTAAAATAAACAAATCTAACTCTACAGTTTAATTATTTGTGCAGGTTCATGAACTCTCCATTCAGATCCAAGAAGGTTTCTGTGCCTCTGAATGCCATCAGTCGAGTGATTGGCCGTGGTGGCAGTAACATCAACGCAATCCGTGGGACAACGGGGGCGCACATTGAAGTGGAGAAACAGAGCAAAGGCCAAGGGGAGAGGATTATCACCATCAAGTATGTCCTCGGAGCTGTGAAGCTCATGTATTTTAGTTATAAATCTATTTCGTGAACTCCAGAAAATCTATATTGATTTCCCATATATATGTACACCAAAATATCATGTGGCATGTTGTTACAAACTTTTACTTAGATTATTAAATTTAATATCAAACTATTTTTTAAAGTAGCCAGCCTCTAAGACTACTGGTCAGCATTCCTGGCTACTAATCTAGAGGTCCTTGGTTTGATTCCTGATGGTGCCATATGTATTAAACCGAGAGAAAATTGTTGCTATGGGCACCATGGTCTGGTCAATAGGTCCTAAGTTAGGGGTAAGAGTTTTACTGATACCACATAATCATCACATCATCTCATCAGGGAAATGCAACCTCACCTAGAGGTTGCCCCAAGCTCAGAAGTTTGTTACATACCCAATACTGCCAGCAGAAGACCCGGAAGTTCTAGCCGACAATAAACCCTGTGGCATATATATTTAAAGTTGATTGAAGCATTTATGAATGTATTATACATAGTGAAATAAAACAAAATCAAGTATTTTTATGAAATTCAATACTTTGCTTTTTTAAATGCGAATAATTGTTGTTTATGTTTATTTTAATCAGAATTTAACTATATCCAAACTATACACATTTTTACTTAGATGGCAGTATATTTTGCCTCAAATTGTCTGGGAAAAAAATATTGTACAGACTGCAGTATTATAATTTTCTTCTTAATATTCCTTATAACCTGCTTCAGTGGTCTATGCTCTAAGGTGTCACTCTTATGTTAGACTAGACTGCCGGTAGGGAGATTGGGGTTTGAAACTTGGTTGGCTGTACTGAGAGTGAGTTTTCCACTCTCTCTCTACACAAATGTGTGTACACTTCCTCTAAATTTAACCTCACTCGTCTTTAGCTTGTTAGTAATTAGTACATATTTGTATAACCTGAACCTGTATTTATTTATATTAGCCAAAGTTTCCAAACTGAACAAATATTTTCCTCCTTTTGGCTACGACAGTCAAAATGTGACCAAAGGCAAATATTTAAAATTCAAAGGCTTGAAATTTAGCCATAATTTTTTTGTTTTGTCTGTATCACTATACCACTTATGTTTAAGTATATTTTTTATTTTTTGCCATTTTCATCTGAAAAATGCCTCCTATTTATCAAACTTAACCAAAATCCAACTATTTATTAACATCATCTAGCTATTTTATTAACCACAAATAGGTTCTCTACCCATACACAATCAAACATTGTTGATATTGTTGCTAGGGGGTCTGCAGATGCCACAAGACAGGCGCACAACCTGATTGCAGCACTCATCAAAGACCCAGATTTGGACGTCCAACAACTACTCCCAAAACCTGCCAGGGTCACTCTAGTGTCAACATCCGCTTGGGACAAAACATCAAACTCTGTGAGCATTTTATAAAATGTCAAATACTTTAAAATATAGTTTTTGTATAGTATTTTAAGTTTTAACTTTTAATATGCATGTGTCATATATATTTGTTACATTAAAATAAAACAATCCTTATCATCAAATGTTTCCAGTCTGTGGCCGGGTCAGTTAAGTAAAATTCCTCCATCCTCTATTGTTCCAACACTCTTCCTCCTTTAATCTCTTCCATTCTTCTCCTCTCACTTGAACACTTTCTGTTGTCTGCTCCTCCCATATCTTTCTTGACCTCCCCTGCAGTATTTTTCCCACATACTTCGTTCCCAACATTTTTTTCTGCGACCTTTCTTTTTCCATCCTATTACAATACTAAAAGTTAATATTTCTTAAATGTTGGGAAATATTTAGAACTTTAAAATATTTTTTTTAAACTTGCTTAGAATATTTTTTCTTATAACACATTCATCATAACATTGATACATTCAGTTTAAGTGTTAAATTACAGTTCCGGGGTCTGGTTGTTAAGTTCCTCCTATAATTATAATTGGCTCTGAGCCATCAAAAATCCGTATTAGAGCTCTAAAACAAATTTAACTTGAAAAATCAAAAGAAATATACACATATTTTTATTCAAGGATTCGAGTCTCAACTATCATCAAGGGTTTGAGAGTCACATCCTTAAAATAAAGTTAATCAATCCATTCTCCTATATCCTGTAAAGTTTCTTGAGAGCTTGAGTTAAATATAAAGTATTTTATATAATATTAACTACACATATATTTTTCTATACTTTTAGCACAAAAACTGTTATTTTTTCATTGGTGTATACACATAATTTCCCACAGAAAAACTACTTCCCATTCTCTCCTCTAAATACTTTCTGGAGTTAAAAATAATTAGATTTTACCATAGAGTGAACATTTACTTCTTTAAAATACAATTGTGATTGTTAAGAAATACTGTACATTAATGTAAAGTAAGTGACATCACTTATGTTACAGGTAATTGTTTCTAGATTGTCTTATCATGCATTAGCAGGTGCGTGGTTGCCCCTAACAACACTTTACTTTACTTCAGACAGACAAAAAACCTCTTCATTTTATTCCTTCTGGCCCAATTTTTAAGATATTAATAAAAATACAGTAAAAAAGTCAGTCTTCTGCATCTGGTAGATATAATGCAATGCTCATGACAGATAAACAAACTCTTATTGTATTAATATATATTTCCAAGCCATTAGGCACTAATTAATTTTATAATATGAATGTTTGTTTTCTCAAGAGTAAAAGAGGCACTAATTCATTTTATAATGTGATTGTTTGTTTTCTCAAGAGTAAAAGCAAGTCCAAGTCTTGCAGCATCAGTCAGGTGCCTATGTCGCTTCTAGGAGCCGGTCCAGCTGCCTTGCTCAGTAAATCCTTGGCAACAGGTGAGCTCTTACAAATTATCTGCTTCGCTATCAACTTTAAAGATAAGGGCTGTGTAAATACAATTTTTTCTACTAAAAACAAAGATAAATCGAGAATCTTATATTTGGTTGGATCCAAATCTTAAATTTTCTTTCGAATCCAAATTTGAATCCCTGAATGTTTAAAAAGTTACAATTTTAGAAAAATAATCAAAATATTCGTAGTTTAATTCTTAATATGTTGTTACCACTTGGTACCACTAACAAATGCTCTTATGTTTTCTACTTATGTTGCATCAGAAAAAACAAAGAAACCCTTCTTTTTTTTAGTAAATTAATTATATCATCTTTTGTGATTTTGCTATTTTCCAAATTGGAAGAGAGTATGGTTGTGCAAGGTCCACTTTTTCAATTCGAACCGAGTGCTAATCAAATATATGAATAATATTCTCGAAACCGAATTTTAAGTTTGGATATCTTCTTTTGGTTGTTTTATGCCTGGAAAAATATTATATTATGGTTATTTATATTACTTCTTGCACTAAAATTAATTGAATAATGTTTTATTGTACAATTTTTTTTAATATATCATGTTAATTTGTAAACAAAACAGCTCAAAATGGCTAAATTTGAACAAAATGGACTGTTTTAGCTGCCAATATTGTGGTTGACAAAGCTTCAAAGCCAGAATTTGTTTCGAAGCAAAGTCGAAGCCAGGTCTAAGTTTCTAACCTCTGCACACCCCTACAAGAGTATATAATTACTTTTACAACTAATTGCTCAAAATTTTGATTTCATGTCAATTGTATTAAAGTAGCGTCTTGAGATCTCTACCAATCTCAAATCTCTAGAACAACGTGGGATTCAAGCGTCATATCTATAGTAAAAATCTTCAAACTATTATTGACATTGTAAAGTTAATAATAGCATTGATTGTAGGGGTGTGTGAAGTCCATTTTCTCAATTCCAAAGTTGAATCAAATAATATGAAATATTCCTGAAGCCGAGTCAGAAGTTTGAATATTAAAAAATATATATATATATATGTTGGATAGAAACATAATACCTCACATAACTATGTAAATTTATGTATGATAAATTAAGTTATCACAATATATAATTTAATTATGTCAGAGTTTTTTTCCTTCAGAAACGCTAATTTGTGATGGAAATATTAAACATAAATATGTGTTTTAAAATTAAACATTTTTTTTTTTCACGGAGATTCATAATTGTTGAATCTGGAATTTCACTTTTGAATCAGTCAAGGCAAATGAATATTTGAAGCCATGTTGAAATTTTCGAAGCTTCACACATCCCTAATAGATTTACACACATTTAAAATAAAATGTGTTTTTAGCATTGAACTGCAACTTGAAAGTTAAACAAATTCCTATAAAAAATAACTCAATAAAGTCATGGAATATTTGTAAATTTGGGACATTTAACCTTAAGCTTTGAAGATTAGACCTTTGCATAAAAGACAAAGCCAACTGTAGAAATAATTATAATGATTTGATTACATGTCTTACACTTTTTTCTCCCCTCCTCAATACATTATATTGCGTAACAAATGCATTCATTGTTCCTATCAAGGACCACTCGTCTAGTCTAAACATCATTGGTATGACTTCACAATAATAAATAGTATGAAAAATTAATTTTTTTTAATTATTGAGTTGTGTTTGGGCAAAACTAAAATTACTACTGAAGTACCAAAGTATTACCTCGACACTTCTTATTTTCCAGGTGGTCCTATGCCTCTCATTCCCACAATGCGGTCAGCATCGACAAGCAAGCTGGGAGGTTCTTTCCCCACTCCTGTCACTAGAGGAACTGCGCCTCGGTTGGTGGCACAAGGTAACATTCCTCTTGTCATTTGAGTTAAGGGAAAAAATTGTTTAGTATTCACTTCCATTTTTATGAAAACAATTTAACTTTACAGATATAGGCTAGCTATTAAAAATAACACACACACATATTATTAGTAGAGGAAGCAATATTGAGATATTATGGTCATTTAATGGAATACGAAAGAGAATCATGGAGTATGTAGGTAAAAGACTACAAGGGAGACCAAGAAGGTTATGTGAAAGAAGCAGATAAAATATGCATAAAATTAAATTAAAGAGGAAAGGATAGAGGGATATGGCAAACTAAACTGGCAACGCTACAAGCTAGTAAGAGTTGATGATGACGATGATGAAGACGACCTGAACACATGACTTGAACTTGGATATTATTTTTCAACATATAATGAAAAATTGTAGATTGTAAATGATATGTTGATTTTAAAATATTGTATACTTTAAAATAAAAAGTATGACATACAAGTGCATTAGTCTAAGCAAAATATAATATGTAATAAATAAATAGGATAGAATTG
>CABFOW010000119.1:147467-183750 GCA_902141385.1 Timema californicum
GGGGGGGGAACACAAATTAAAGTAAAACACTAACATATACACACATTTCATTATTTCAATTAATTTAATTTTCCTCAGGAAGTAATAGTAATGCCTTCAGTTTTTCCAACTAATGTTTTGTTTACACATCTGCCATTCTCCATACGCGCCACATAAGTATCATACCTCAATGTCTTTATTATCGTTAATATTCTTGGAGATTCATACAACTTATGAAGTTCTTTATGTTGATTTGTCCATCCTTTTTAGGTTCAAATATCGTTCTCAAAAGCCTTCTATCTAGTCTCTTGCTGCAACGTGAGAAAGACACTTCACATCTGTAAAGAACAACAAGTAGAATTACAGTTGTGAAGATTATAAGAACCTAAAGATATGTGTAAATGTTTTCAGCGGAGAAAAGAGCAGCGGCGGCGGCAGCGGCTCACTTGGCCGCGGTGGCCAACACAAAGACCACCATGTCTTACACATCTGCCATTATGACATCTGGCAGAGGAACCACCAAGATAGTGGGGCCTTCTACCTCTCAGACGTTTGCAGCCAAGTTAACAGAGACCGTGCCACTGACGTCGAGTACCACTGTTCTCCCCTCCAGCCATGCGAAGCCAACACGTATGCAAGTCACCGCACAGCATCCATTACCTTCCACACCTCAGGTTTGAACACCATATTCTTTATTGTTACTCATAAACTTACAACTGACCTCTTATTTTAAAGTATTGTGTGATTTTAAGCGTAAATATTATTTGTCAGGGGTAAAGCATGGGAAAAAAATATTTTAGAAGATTCACATAATTTAAAATTTTGCTCTCAAATATAACATTTTTCTAGGGTTGTTTGAGGTTTTGAAACTTCAACTTAGCTTCTTTTTTAAAAAAAAAAAAGCTTTGGATTGCTTCAAGAAAAATTTCGGCTTTGCCAATCATGAGTTTTTGCCGATAAACATATTGACAGCTAAAGTATTCAATTAATTTTTACAAGAAATAATATAAAGTAAATGGAATGGTATGTTGTGATGATAACGTAAGTTATCAAGTCGGAATGAAATATTGCAATGATTTGCACAGTAAAAAAAATATTCTAACTTCTAAGGGATTGTAGTGCATTAGGTTATATAAAGATCTACAATATAATATTTTTTAAATCATAAAACAACCAACAAAACATATATGAACTCCGACTTGACCTAAGAGAATATTTCACATTATATTCAATTTGAGTTTGCTTTGAATTGAAAATGATAATTTCACACACCCCTACATTTTGCTATTTTATACTTATTGATAATATCTATCAAGTTACATAACTTGATGTATAAATACTGTATTTATATGAATCTAAGAAAAAAAAATTCCCACAAATTTATAACTTTACATCTAGGGGTCGTCTTAAAATCAGATTAAGTAATGGGTTAGGCCTACTTTAAAAGGTGCTTCCCATGAAAATTGGACTTTAGCTAGGCATTCAAGTTAACAGCTAACATTCTTGCTAGTATATGACTTGTGTTTGATTATATTCTACCCAAGTACTTATATGTTTTTATTATCATTTGCTTAGCAATAAAAAAAACTGGTGACATCCATATTATATGTATTGTATAATGTCTAGGTGTCGCCACCACAACAACACCATTCAACAGCAACCACCACATCGTCGTCCTCGACCGTGGGATCTCCCAAACATATTCGTCCCCTTCCTGCGGCATCTGCCCCACCCTCCATCCCAGGGCAATACCAGATGACCCCCAGTAAGGCACCCTTCACCAACTCTAGCCCTGCCCTGTTGTCTGCCCCGGGACGGAGCACCACGCCCCAACAGCAGGATAGTGTGACACAACAGGTGGTTACCAACACACCACAGGAGTACTCGCTGTTCAATGATACTTTCACCAAGGTATGTGGGCAATAGTAATTTCATAAGACTACCATCAAAGCCATTTGCATTTGTTTGAATTTAGGAATATATTGTGTCATAAATATAGATGGATGAATCCACCATATTGTATATACTAATATTTATTTAATCTTTAAATCTCAAATTTGAATCCGAATTTTGGAAAAACATTATAACCATAAAAATAAATAGTAACATAATAAAATGATGGACAATAGAAAAAATGAATATTTTTTGCTAAAATGCATTCATTATAACATTCATAAATACGTATTAAATTAAAGGTTGGGTGTTTGGTTATTGAGTTTTTGCTAAAATGATGTTGGGGCTGAGCCACCAATAAGCAATATTATAACTAAAAAATGGTTTCCATTTCAAAATTTGGAAGAAAGATATAGAATTAATTTTTTATTGTAATTTTGAGTCTAAAATATGAGGATCCCATTCCTACTCATTAATTTTAAAACATGAAAGATGAGCACATAAAAGTGTAGGAATGTGTAATATTGTGTTGTTTTCTTAGTGCTCGAACTTTAAATGTTTTGTGAGGTAGTAATTTAGAAAACTCCATTTGACAAATTTAAATTTCGCTTGGCTTTATCACAATTTGTGAAAAAGGTTTGCAAAGTTTCTAAACAAACTTCATCTTCGACTTTGCTTCTAAACAAACTTCATCTTCGACTTTGCTTCTAAACAAACTTCATCTTCGACTTTGCTTCTAAACAAACTTCAGGATCGATCAACTTTGCTTCCAAACAATCATCAGCTTCGACTTAGCTTTGAAAATAAAAATTCTTATTTTCAACAATTCACCAAATAAATATTGACAGATAAAATTATAATTTACTTGTTAATTATTGCCATTATGAGCTGTTAGATACATTACAAATCAAAATTCATATGTAAAAAATCTTAAGCAAAAGCTGTGAAAATAATTTGATTGATCAGATCTAACAAAAAATTTACAAATAATTGTGCAGTGAAACATTTTTCAATCAATATGTTTGCTCCCCAGTCCCAGCACAGATTTATATGATTACCAAACCCTTCCTTCACCTCTGACAAGACATCTTGTGAATGTGGGGAATGCCTGGCCTCCACCAGTAGTTCGGATCCCACATTAAACTTTAGGTCCTCCATTTCATATCACAATCGCCCTACCATTACACATTAGCCTAAGTGCGTATAACCTGAACGGGTAGTAAGACGCAATGCTAATTATAATAATAATAATAATTTTGCAAAGTTGTATAAATAACCACAATATTTTTTTTCTTATCATAAAACCACCAACAAAAAATATTCAAACTTCAATTTAGCTTCAAGAATATTTCATACATTCGATTTGAGCTCACTTTTAATTTAAAAAGTAGACTTAGCACATTCTTAAATTTTGAACCTTATTAAACTATAAAATGTGTTTAAAATCTCTACAAGTTGTGACTGACAAATTGCACTCTATTATAAAAATGTTTTCCCTTATACTCAGCAGTCGATGTGGGGAAGAGAGAATGAAAATAACCAGAAGGGAATGAATTTCGCCAGTGTCGCCGCGACAGGAGCCAACACTGGTCCAGGCCAAGGGGTGTCCAACGCCAAGTTTGAATGTGTCCCACCTCCACAGGTAGATTGTGTATACCATTATATATGAAATCATTTAATTCACTTATTTACCTTAATTGTAATTATATTGGCCAATATTTTTAACGCTTATGTTAATCTTATTTTAACTTTTTAATGTGTATGGTTTTCACTGTGCATTTTATGAGGGCTTACCTTCAGATACACTTATTTACCTTTATCACAATACTAAACTCAAACTAGGGGTCTGTTAAGTTTTGTGAATATTGATATAAATTTAAACCAAACCAAACTAAAAAAATATTAATAAGGTTTTAGGCCATTCAGGGTTGCCACGCACCTGGAAAACAGGGAAAACCGGGAAAAGACAGGGAATTTGTTTGTGTCTGGAAAAAACCGGGAAAACACAGGGAATTTCACCAAAAAGCTAGAATTTACTGGAATTTGTTAGTGAAATTGGGCAATACAGTGCTTGCAAGCTTAAAATAGTAGGAATAATATAGACTAAAATTTGTAACTGGAGAATTGAGCAGTCTGATTGGAACACATCTCATATTATGACTATGCTTGCCAGCACCTCATCAGCTTGAGATAAGTCCTGAGTGCAACTGAGACGACTCGTTTTCGTTTGGCAAATGCCGCCTTTTCGGCTTGCTTCACTCACCCCCGCTAATAAAGTTTACTCCTTAGTACATAAGCAATAATTAAGATTGGTTAACATGTTTTCTAAACAAAGTAATACATTCTTATAAAAAAAATAGATACCACATTTAAACTCAAAATCGTATTTTTGGTATTTCCTTTTTTTTCATTCCATTTAGGGTAGACAGAAAATATAACCAATTTTTCCTTCTAGACATTTTTTCATTAATTTCTCATCCTTTTTCCAAAAATAATTCTTAAACGTGTGTTTCTTTTGCACAATAAAACTAGCTTCCAATGACAATTACCACTCTTCATTTCTAAATTTTCTTTAAAACAAAATTAAATGCCTCCATAATTATATTTATAATATCTATTAGGTGTCTGGAAAAATGAAAATTTCCTCTGGAAAACCTGGAAAACACAGGGAATTTGGTAATAAGAAAATAGTGACAACCCTGCCATTGCAAATTCCACAATTTGCCTAACATATGTTAATATATTTTTATTTTATAATAAAGCAAAATGATAAAACTAAATAAAAAGGAAAAATAAACTACTAAGAGTAAATTTGATTAATATATTTTTAATAACAATTCTTGTGAAATGTGAGTAAAATGGCTGCTGCATCTTCCTCTATCCTCCCATCATTCTTCCTCCTTTCATTGCTTTAATTCCTCTCCACTCACTTAACACACTTTCTGTTATCTGCTCCTCTCATCCCTTTCTGTACCTTCTTTGCGGTCTATTTCCTATATACTTTACTGTCATCATTTTCCTTGGCATTCTTTCCTTCTCCATCCTCATTACTTGCCCATACCATCTGTCATGCTTTGTCTATTATCTCATATACTCCCTCTAATTTCACTCTTTCCCGGATATCTTCATCCATTATCATGTTTCTCCTCGTAACATTTATCATGATCCTCACAAATTTCATTCTCATGTCCTCCACTTTCCTAGTCTCTCTTACATTCAATGTCCATGTTTCTACTGCGTGTGTGACAATGGGTACAAAGTACACCCGGTACAACACCTCAGGGCACTTCTGTTCTCCATAGCAGGTATCTTGCACGCCTATAAAATAACTCTAGCTGATATTCTCTTTTCATTAGATCCTCTCCACTTCCACCTTTCAGCTCTACTCCATCCAACTTTATATCTTTACTAGGCCTAATCCTCTTCCTTGTCATTACCATCACTTCACACTTTGACATATTATATTTCATTCCACACTCTTTCACTTCCTCATTCCACTTGCTGTTCCTGTACTTCCTCTTCATCATCATCCCCCCGCCCCCGAGTTTTCCTGCCATTTTATTCAAGACCATTTCCATTACCATTATAAATAGTGGTGTTGATTGGGCACTCCCATGTTTTTCTCAATTTTTTTTTTATTTGGAACCACTGCGTCTTCCCACTTTCAGCCTTAATACGTGCCTCACGTTATCCTCATACATTCTTTTCACACTTCATAACTACTACTCTTTCCACTTCAGCCTCCTCCTTCGCTTTCTAAACTCTATTTCTATCCATTCTACCTACACCGGCTCCACACTTAAAAATACCATTATCAAACCTTTTCCAAATTCGTACCTTCTGTCCACCAGCTGACTTATGGCAAAGATTTGAGTCTATTGTAGACTAAGACCCCTGTTCCTCTTTTCACCTTACTTTTTGTTTCTTATTCTCTTGCTAAAACCAATGTTTCTAATAGGCCTATTTCACTAAAGTATTTGAGAAAATAATACTAGAGCATATACTTCACCACCTGAAAAATAGACTTTCTGAAAATCAACATAGATTTGTATAATATCTAGGTCATGTTGTTAAACGTCTCTACCCAAGTTCAGATTGATGCTATTAATTTTGGCCTATCAGCTTCCTATGTAAATTGGTTTGGGTTTTAGAAGCTGCTTGCAAAATAGTTATTTTACCATCAAAATGGATTCTATAATTTTCAACTTGTTTTTAGCCCCTTGCAGTATACTTTGAATCAAATCTAGCTCCTCTTCTTTTTAATGTTCATTGATGATTTTACATACATGCCCTAAATTATAGAACATAGAGAAAACAAAAAAAATAATAAAATTTCTTCCATATAAAAAAATGTACCTAAAATGGTGAGGAAATGTTTTCTCTATTACTCTGGCATTCTAAATTAAGGGATTTGTTTTCAAATAATAAAATAAGGGGGTTGGTGGATGATTCAATCAAATTTGATAGCTTAGTCTTATCCCAGTGCGATGTTTAATTGTGCTGTATGGTGTTCTAGGCTGATGCAGCCAAGGCCCCCGGCTATAGAGGAACTGCTGTCTGTTCTCCTGTCTCATCTAAGACAAGTAGCAACAGTACTACACCGCCTTCATCCTACCAGGGTTCCAATGTGTATTCAGAGCCAGGGCCTGGAACAGCGATTGCCAAACCTCTTCTTCAGCCTGCCGTGGCTCGCCCTGTGTCCACGGGCAGTCTTGAAGGAGGGGTAGGACAACCATCTTCATCTCACATTGACTCCATGACGTTCACCGGCAGGTCTGTGTACCCCCAAGCTGTGGGGGAGATGCAACCGGCCCGTTCTGTCATGGTATCGCAAGCCTCTCTAGATCTCTACAACTCCCAGAGTTCGTCCTCTGTAGGTGGAGGCTATGTCCCCGAGAATTCCACTGCCTCATTGTTAAAGATGGTCCAGAACAACGGAGGCAATGTGGATACCCAGCAAGGACAGTCCCAACAACAACAACAACAGCAGCAGCAGATGATGTATCACCATCAGCACCACCCTCTCAACTTCTCTCAGTCACAAAGCTCTGCCCCAACAAACACCACAGTAACCATGTCTCGGCTAAACCCGCGTGCCCCAGATTTTTCCCTCCACCTAGCCAACAAGACGCAACAGCAACAACAGCAGCAACAGGCCCCTAGTATGTTCAACCAAGCACCGGGCTACCACCCGCGTGCAAACATGATGCCACCTTCACTGCCATCTAGCATGTCTCAGCAGCAGAACTCCAACTCTGCAATAGGCGCAACATTTTCTTTTCCCATGACTAAATCGTCCTTAGGGCATTATCACCCTCAGAACCTTCCCCCTAACTCAAACCCAGCTCCTAACAATGGGCAGAGATGGCCCTTATATCCACAGGCCTACCACCATGCCAATCACCCGCCTGACATCCTGAGCTATCCTGGGAATGTTGGTACCATCAGCCAGTTGGCAACCCTGGCAAACTTAGCTCAGCAACAGCCTGTAGATCTGCTAGGTCTAGAGAATGGAGCACAAGGAGGAGGGGGCAACTCACCTGTCATGTCACCGTCATCACCCGCCAACACTAACCCTGTTGGGGCAGTGGGAGAACCCTCCGGGCATAAAATGGAGGATCGTAAAATTGCACCTATTGGAATGGAGCGAGCCAATTGGAAGCAGTTCAATGCAACAGCAGGAAGCGGGGCTCCGATAACAGACTGGATGCTTGGGGCTGGAGAGCCTAAATTGGCTGCTGTTTCCTCCTGGACCGGCATGACCCATGCCATGGATAGGCATCAGATGTACCCACCAAGGCCCAACTATGGGAGACTACCACCTACAGATGACTTGCCCCATTTAATGGACGCATCTTTTCAGGTATTCAACTTTTATTTTTTGTGCTGTGTGAAATATTCACAAGGTTTTTCCACTAAAAGTAAGCTCTAGCGAGCTTCTCAGAAAATCTCCAAAATTGATCCAGCCGAGCAGTTCAGTTAATATTATGATTAATTGCTGATGCACTAATAATCACCCGATAATGATTTATCGGTATCCGCATCGGTACACCCCTAATTTGAGTTATGATATTGGTATTATTAAAGCTTCGCACGTCCTCCCCTCCCCCCTATTATCTTTAAAATGACACTAGAAAAGAAAAGTCTGTTTTTTTTTAAATTACCATTTGCATTATTAGTTATTAAGAAATGGGATTAATTTTTTAATCCACTTGTATTGTGTAGTAATCGAGTAATGAATTCTGTCTTAAGGCCAGTCACCACCCAGACAGCCAACACTCCTACCACAACGGCAGTGCTGCAGCTGCGGCAGCCCTGTCCAACTCTCTCTCCTTGATGCACCATGCACTACCACTCATACCCCACTATAACATGGTGGCAGACATGGGGGGCCCCGACAACATGAAGCTGGAGCCTCCTCCCAACTGGGACACGGCCAGGATGGACGTTTCGGACAAGCAACATGTAAGCAGACTTTACCAGTCTAACAACCTGCGATAGATACTAGACTCGTCCAGTGGAAGGGTAACCATACTATTCAAAATATCATCATCAACAACAACTGTTTCGACCCTGTGACTGGATCAGTTTAGTAAAATGCCTTCATCTTCCTCAATTCTTCCACCATTCTGCATCCTTTAATTTCTTCCGTTGCTCTCTTTTCACTTGAACACTTTCTGTTATCTGCTCCTCCCATCTCTTTCTTGGCATCCTGTTTTTCCATCCACATCACATGTCCATATTATCTCAGTCTTTCTTCCTCTATCATTTCATGTACTCCTTGTGACAGCTAATAACATGCTCCTCACAAACTTCATTCCCATGGCCTTCACTTTCCTAGTCTCTCATACATTCATTATCCGTGTTTCCACTGCATATGTGACAATATATACAAAGTACACTCTCTACAATACTACCATCTTAGTCTTGATTTCTCTTATCTCATGTACTTTTTTTTTTGAAAAGCTAATCTGCTAAGCTAATTTTCCACACCTAACAATTATTTTTTTAAGAAGATTTTATTCATGTTTATCTCTTTTGTCCGACAAAATAAATATTACGAATTAAGTTGTGCTTTTCAAGTAGGCCTAACTAAGTAATTTTTGAATTCAAAATATGCTTTGTTTATGAGGTGAAAGATTCGATCATCGAATCCTCGAATCTCGAATACTTGTCAGGATTCAAAGATTCGAGTGGCCCATCTCTACTTGAAATTAATACAATAAATTGTGGTTTTTATAGAGGAAAGAAGAACTCTATTTTTATTAAACTTGTCTTATTCAAAGATCTAAATAAAACATTAAAAATTGAAAGTGACAAAGAATATAATTACAAGAAAGCGGCCATCTTAATTTGATAGAAATATCGTAAAACTCGAGATAACACTTGTGATATATCGATAAGTGACAGAGATATTTCGGATAATTGCCATCCCTAGTCTATATATTATAATAAATAGTTTGTTTAAAATCAATTCTTGTATTCTGACAGTCTCACTTATCTTTTTACTTTAAATCAAAAAAAGTGTGTCAAAGTTGTTAAATTTGGACCTCTTTTTACTGTCATGTCAGGTCCTATTATATTCAAAACCATTTATTTTTCATTCAGAATACCTAAAAATGTTGGGTTCATATTATATTCGTGGCAATACGGTATATTTACAATTGGCCGGCATTTAAGTGAAACGGCAACTAAACTAATATGAGAGATATTGATTATTACCTATTCTTAATGTTGCCGTTTTGTTTAGTTGCCAGTTTTATTGAAGTAGCAAGAATCGTAATGTTAAGATCAATTCTTGATTATTTCGATACCAGTAAGAATCAAGGAATTGATTTTGACAGCCCTATAATTTTACGATAAAATTAGAAGCTTAGGGCAATTTTATCCCAACTAGGGTCGGGAAAAGAAACATAAACCCAGATTAGGTTGTAAGAGGTTTGAACACTAAATATAAATTATGTAATCTTGTAGAATGTTAAAAGGGGAAAAAAATAACACAAAATATATCTATAGTCCTGTCGTTTTTCGAGTGTTTCCCCAAGTTTTTGAGAGTTGAAAGAGAGGGGGTACTCACCCAGCAACCCACAAGGTAGGCCTCCATATTAGGCGAACCTCAAATTGGACTAAGTAAGCTACTCCTATCGCAAGTTTATATCGAATATATTCCACTTTCCTTGTTTTCACTGGTTATTTTTATCATTTGTTGACTTGAACGAACATAAATAATATTTTGTTTAATAAGTTTTGGGTATAATTTTGAGGCAAGGTAAATAAAAAAAACCTAGGTCCAATGTAACTATTAAAATTGTATATTTTTTAACTAAAACTTTTTGGTATAGATTTATATCTTAAGATTGACTAAAAAAATTATTTGGATAAAAATTCATGGTGTGGCTTTTAATAACTACTTGTACAGTAAACCGTCAAGATCGTCATCAACTGTTTCCAGCCTATGGCTGGGTTAGTAAAATGCCTGCATCTTTCTCTTTCCATCCTAATTTGTTGCTTCCGTTATTCTCCTCTTTCTCTCACACACTATTTGTTATCTGCTCCTCCCACATCTTACCTGCCAAAACTTTCTTAGTCTTGATTTCTCTTATCTCATGTACTCTTTTCCGGAAAGCTAATCTGAATAAATAAGTATCCATAATAATACCAAAAACATTTCTCAACTGAACCAGTGTGTCTGATTACCTTTTATGTTTTAGTTACTTAACACCTCTCAAAAAGTGCTGTTGGAATTCAAAAATATTGGTTTATCCAACTATTATTATCTAAGATGCAAATGGATGTCATTCCAAATAAGATTAACTTAATAAATGTGTATTGATGCAAAATAAGTGTGCTTGCATGATTTGATTGATATTTATTTAAAAGCCACTTTTATCAATTTTTTTGCCAAACATATTTTCCTTCCTTAAATCTATTAAGGGATAGATATATTCATCAATGTGCTTGGTTTAATTTTTGTTTAATGGCACTCAATGATGTTGACTAGATATGGTAGCGGATTGCATTATCCAACAGCCCATGGGTGTTGGCTGAAATCCTTTAATCTCTTCAAATAGTGACACAACTTCAGATTGTGTATGTGTCTAAAAATATTATTACATTAAGTTGCGATCTTACTAAAATAATGTTCAATACAACTGGAAATGTTGGATGTCAGGAAATTTTAAAACAGTTTGGTTGACACGTTTAAAGAAATTTGCCATCCAAATCAGTGAGTGGTTGCAAGATCTAGGGAAATGTGTCACAGCTACAAATTAGGTGTGCCGATTAGATTTGAATTCAGAAAGTCGTCCTTTTTTGGGGTGTTATCCGTCAATACCATTTTGTATTTATATAAGTAAAGAAAAAAACTATTCTTAACTACAAATCTCTTACGAAGGGTGTCCAACCCCCATCATTGCAATAATAATTGCAGACAAAGAACTTTTGTGTTTTTTTACATCCATTACTGTTTCTAGCCTACCAGCCAGTCAGTTTTTTTATTCGGGCCATTTATTTTCAACTACCAACTTGTTAGGCCTGTCGTAGCTTCATATGCTTTATAATTTAACTTAAGACAAGAACAGGTACAACATCCATTCCCCAGGTATTAATTCATCGATGTGAAAGGATAAACCCACATTTCACCAACGATAATTTTTCGGCCATGCCAGGAATCAAACCCGAGACCCATAGCTTAGTAGGCAGACACGCTACCTATTGAGCTAAGGTGTCTGATAAAGAACTTTTGTATCATTTTAAAAATAATTAGAATGTAATCGGTTTTAAATTGTTGGTTTTATTTTACTTTAAATTTGTAATGTTGTTTGTTTCAGGGTTGGGGAGCTAAGTGGAGCCACTAAATATTATTTAAATTTAGCAGAAGAATTGTGCAGATATGGGCGATATTTAAGAGAATCTTCTTAGTATATACTTTTTTATTATCAAAAGAAAAAAAAGAAATGTCCAATTATAGCTTGAAACTAAAAAAAAGCTTTACTCTTTTCACCAAGTGTTTGGGAAACATGTTTATTTAGTAGCATTGTTAGAAGTATCCTTCTGGTAAAACTCTATCCGGATGTTTCTGGAGCTACTCGGTTGTGGTACATTCACTATCTCTTTGTTGCCCGTTCACGCCCCAATTCCTCCCCGTGATTCCTTGCCCCTTACCCTTCTTTACCTCTATTTATCTGCTGTTGGATTTATACCGACCAAGTCGTGATTCAATAGTTGAGATGCACTATATTATTAAAGTATATTATTATATTTAAAAAAGAAGCTTATTTGCTTTTTTTTATTTTCTAATTTGGCTGCCAAGTTTGTGTGATGATTCTAGCTCTTGTGAATCAGCCAACCCGATTATGACATATTTTTCTCTTCATTGATATGATTATTGTAATCGAGGAGACTGTGACTGTCTGCCTCGAATGAATTTAGAAAAGCGCACTGCCGAGATGAGTGCTGCATATTTCTTTCATTCGGTGTACATAACTATTTTGGAACATGGAAATATTATGTAATCTTTCTCCATCTTGAAAGTAAGTTTTTTGTTTGTTTTTTGTGCATGTTTATTCCTTGGTTTGATAACTTGCTTTGTAGTTTATTGAATATATTAAATACTGTAAAAGATAAAATAAAAAAAATAATTCAATTGCAGTGATATATATTTTTTGTTCCATTTATTTTTATATCAAATCTAAGCTTTTTTTTATATTCTATTTTGTTAGTTATTTATAAACAATCTTGGTGTTTGTCTTTAAAGTATTAGGAAGGAAATAAAAAATTGTGAACAATTACTCAGTTTGGCTTGGACATCTAAGAAAGTGAAGCTATAAAGCTGTCCAGTGGCGCCCAAGTCCAAAGCTCCTTGTCACAACAAAACATCCCCACCTTTCAAGGAATCTTAAGTAAGGTGGATCCTATGACCAATCATAGTGGCTCTAGAAGCTGTTTAAAGGTTCCCTCATTTTCTGCCACCTTTATTTTTTTCCTTTAAATATATTCCTCTGCCTTCCCCCACGGTCAAGTTTTGAGACTACATCATCTTGTTCCTGGGATGGGCGCTACTGGGCCCATTTATTGTTCCATAGTAATTTACTGCTAGCCTCCATGTTGAAATTTTTTTGTTAAATTAGTTAATGTGATCATGTGAACATTTAGAAAAGTTACTGCTGCTTGTATCGCAGGGATTGAAAATTATATTTTATTAAATATCTGATAAAATTTGACAAATCATAATGATAAGTCTTTTAGTGCATAGCATAGAATAAAGTTTAAATAAGCTATTAATTTGTTTAACTTAGTAAAATTATCATAGGGGTTTTAACTTATTATTTAATTTATGATGTTACACAAACGTTATTAACTTTTTTTTAATTTGTGTTTAAGCCAAAATATCTATTTGGTGAAAACAGCAGCATCCAATTAAATTGAGGACAAATTATTAAATTTACCCACACAACATTCAACTTTCCTGTTCTTTATTTATTTAATTCGTTGTATTGTCTAAATTGGTTAGTAACAATTTTTTTTATTTGTTAAACCGTGAGCTGAATACTTAAAAAGTATTTTTAACGGCATATTTTATGTATACTAACTTTATATCAGTTTGTAAACTGCGATGTTAACTTAAAATTATTTAGCTTAAGCAAAAGGCACACAAAATGTCCTAGAAAATTGATTGCCTTATCTGCACGACACAACTAGCACATGGAGGAATCTCATGTTGTTTAGGAATAATGAAAACTCAGTTAAAGAAACATAGAATGTAATCAATTGCTTGTACATGAAGACTTAAAAAATATATCTTGATGCATTGTGAGATATTTGATCTGCATTTACTTGAGTTTAATTGCAATGGTTGTGTGTATTCCTAAGAGGTTAATTTACATGATTAAGAGTAAAAAGGTGGTTTACTAGAGTTATGTCAAATCCACTATTTTACAAATTCAAATCTCCAATTTACCTTCTAATCAGAATCTTGAAAAAAAATACCATCAGAGGAAATTTAATTGAATAGATTAATAGAAATTACAAACAGTAACTAAATGTTAAAATTCCTTCTTATAATCCTAGTCATTATAATAACATTCATATATTCACTTAATTGTAAAAATATTTGTCTGCGACATGGTAGTCAAGTTTGTCCTCGAATCAAAATTGGTTCTCAACCACCAATAAGCAATATTATAGCTCAGAATGAAATATTCACACAATATAATGGTTGAATTATCTTAACAAATCGTATTATAGCTGAAAGAAGGAATGGTGGATAGAAACATATAAAGAACAAAGTATGGCTTTAACAATGAGAAGAAGAACACACTTTACATTGCTGCCATTGGACAAAGCAGTAATGGTGTTTCTTGAAGAAAATTGGCCGTTACAGCCCAATCCCCGAAACTTGGTTTCTATTATTTTATTTTTTTTTAGAGGAGGAAAACTGTAAAGCTTGGAACATGTAAAAGGAGAAACTTAAAGGACAGACGCAAGAATTAAAGATATACAAAACTAATACATTTGCAGCTTCAAGCGTATACTGCATAGGTAAGTTTGTTGATCATTAAAACAGGTAAGGATTGTATTTTTATAAGTAAATGATCTTCCCCATAAGAAATCATTGAATTTTAGCTAGGGGTCTGGGAGAACGGGTTTTTTTTTAACAGTTTATCTTGAGCGACCTTTTCATCAAGCCTCAGATTGTAGAGTCAAGCTTGGATTTAATAAATATATAATTTCAAATAAATATCACATGTTAAATTCACAAATAAATTACAAGATCAAGAAATCAATTTGTGATTCATTTCTATCCTACAGATGAAAAAATATTGAGTTGAATGTTCTAATGTGCATATTTAGCTTTTTTTTATGTAAGAAGACCCATTAACTCCATGTTCATCTGGAGTGTAACTATTCACTTTGTGCCAACGTACCAGAGAGTGCAAGCAGTTAGATATTTGTGATTTTAGGCTGTACATAGTAATATGTAGTATACTTGATACAGTCTTGCACTAAGCTAGTTGTATATCCTCTATAGCTCATACCCTACGCCAATCAAAACCAATTTACTCAGTTGTCGATCTTGACATTTCAATAGAAAGCTTTACAATCCTCTTTGTTGGGGGTTCTTCCTTCCTCTCCCCTCCAGTCTCTCTCTCATTTCACAAACTACATCCAAACAAGAATAAACAATAACTCATTCATCACTTGACACAAGTAAAAGAAATAACTTCTTTTGGTCCTTAGTATTTTGTTTAAAGCTTGGCACTCAAAATATGAGTACTCCCAGAGTTCCAAATTAAAATGACACTGCTCAACTAATGAATAGTGTTACCATACACTATTCCTTCATTCTACCTGAAATACTAATAATAATCTTACTAAATTCCAAAGTTGAAATGAAAATGTAATGATCTAGTATTCTTTGTTCCCAAACATTAATTAGAAAATATTGTGAGTGTAAAGCAAGTTAATTCCGTTATTTTAAGATATTTTGATGTTCAATTACGTAGATGAACATTAAGGAAAGGGGAATAAGAACAAAATCACAATGAAAAGATCTTTTAACTTTTTGTCTCTTTATTAAATTAAAGGTTTAAACAAAGCACCTTAGCTTGCTTGAAACAACTAGTAAACTTTTCTCTATATTCACAATGTTTTGCTTATAAAATAGTTACAACAACAAAGGTTATATTAGCAAATATAGTTGAGTGTAATTTTGATAAAACTAAAATTACCACATGCTGCTAATAAGCATCATGTGTTTATTACAACTTAAAACTGCAGCAATGGTTGAGTGGCCTAAGGTCCTAGTCTTGCAATTGGCTACATTAAAAGTTCAAATCCTGCTCGGATACACTTGTGAGTACATTTTCTATTAATCGCTTTCATTCCTAGATGTTTAGATTATATAATGTTAAATGTTCCTGTGGTAAAAAGTATTTAGTTCTTTATATTTTAAAATAAGGCTATGAATGTTCTATAGGTTGCTGTGAACTTCCATATGGAATTCAAGTTTGAACACAAAATGGGTTAATCTAAGGCCCTTTCTAAAAATGCATGCGCGCGCACACACACACACACACAGTGAAAAGTTTTATAACCCATTCCCTGGCACAGGTAGGCCCAGCAGCCATTTTTCTATCCGTATACTCATCTGACAAATATTATTGCTACTCATTTATTATTTTATTCATGGTCATAGTGTAGCATTGAACTGGAAGCTCAATATGAAGTAATGAGAGTGGCTAAGTACAGTGGTTTATTGATAGATAACATTGCAATGAAATGATTCATACCTGCACCTAGGGACGTTCAGGCAAACAGGCGTTGTTCAACGCGCGCGCCAAGGAAAGGGTTAAGATGGTCGCTTCATAAATTGGTCATGAATAATATAAGGCCAGTAATGTTAGATCACATATTATTATTGAACCAAATAGCTTTCTTGAGCGTCACAAACTTTTTTCATTTATATAACCATACATCATTTCTTATGGGTATCTCCATCATTTACATTTTGTTAATCTTACAATCTACTTGGTCAGCTCGCTGATATATTTCCTCAGAGACCACAATTCGATCCAAGACCTGCAGCGAGAGACTATTTTGTCCTACTGATCTAGAATGTTTATCTTTACAGTAAAACATTTTCAAAGTTTTTACCATAATTTACAGTAATCATGTACTTGTAAAGAGTGAACAATTTAATTCTCTCTCACAATTCAATATGTCTCTGCATGATCTTGGTCTCTAGGTCAAAATGAAGTTTCTCGACCTTCCTAGCTTGTTTCTTGATGTTGTCCTCCATCATTTGAAGGCCCTCTGTCTTGCCAAACATTGATTCTTTGCCAGAGCGGCGGTCAACGCCCAGTTCTGCTTCAGCGTGCATGTGGCGTAGCTTTAATAACCGGTTTTCATAGTGCATAAGTTCCACCTAGCCAACACAAGAGTATATGATAATGATGTAGATGTAAATAGATTATGCTCAAACAAACACAAGACTTATTCATATTAAAATTTCTTACACACTATATTGATTATGAATTGTTTTATCCTGTAATGATATGATAAAAATTTGAAAAGTCGACTAATTTGTTTCAGTTTCTACATTAAAAATAATTGTTTTCGCTGCTTTGAAAAGATTTTGAGGTACACTTAATTAATCAAACTATAATGTAATAACCAGGGCTGTAGAGTCAGAGTTTGTAAAAATGTACAGACTCCCACTCTGAATTCAAAATCAAAACTTGTGTAGTATAATAATAATATAAGTAAATATTGTTATAATACTACACAAATTTTGATTTCAGAGTGGGAGTCTGTACATTTTTACATGATATATATATGTATGGTTTTAATATTATTTTTTTTAATGTCAGGACCAATGTTTGTAAATTTGTTTGACAAATTTAATTAAATATAAATGTATAATGTCGAAGAAGCTTCCAGTGGACATTTTAATGCATTAAATTTGTTAATACCTACTCTATGGCAGTGGTTCCCAATTATTACCAACCAGTCAAGGACCCCCATTTTTCTCTAATCATTAAAATCTAGTCCATTCTATGTATAGAAAATAACAACCCTCCCCATATGAATAATTAATGTTAGAAAACCTACAAAACTGTGAATTTGGCACAGTAAAGCTGAGTCAAAGTGTTTTTACATACTTTTATTTTTAAACTAACTCAAGTTGTAATAATAATTGAAACACAAAAAAGGTTAGTTAGGCCTACATGAAAATGTATTAATTATGAAAAAGTTCAAATGTATTCATTCGGGTCTAGTATAAGTGAAATAAGTGAAAACTCTTTTAACCACCACTTTTAAGCCAACGGTCCGTGATTAAAAACAATCACATGAAAATAGTAAAATATAACAAATCAGTATGAATAACTTTGTAATGTCTGATGACTAGCAGGGCAATATGACGACTCGACCTGAGAACAGAACAATGACCTTGGGATGTGCCTTTTGGGTGCGCAGTAAGCACTGCAGAGGTGGGTGAGGAGGAGGGGAAGCTTTTTATTGGTTAAGATTAGGCCTGTTAATTATTATTTTTGTTTTGTTAACTTTTGACCTTTATCGCAGATCACCTAGGAACAGCCCAAACTGATCAAATGACCTAAATAATGACTTCATTTTTATTTTAAATGATCTGAAAATAAAAACAAAAAATTGTTATAAATGTGCACAACTAATTCAAGCAAACGCTTTACAAATGTTAACCTAAAGATATGTATGCAATGAAAAGCCTTTAATAGCTAAACACTCGCATCCTCCTAAATATAATGTTAATTTACAAATATGTGCTTCATAATTAATTTCTCCCCCCTTCCATCACAACCCTCTCCAGCATAGTTGCAGTGTCTCACAAGGAATGTGTATTTTACAACCTGACAAGCAAATAGGGTACAAAGTTCAATGCTTACATTATCTCCTCATTCAGATAATTGTGGGTTGAAAAAAATTATGTATTTGTAAGATATCGATTGTATTGTAAAACATACTTATTCAACATGACTGCTTTAAATTCATAACAATTATTACTAAAAGGCACAAACCAAGAAAATATGACCTAAAATTCCAAAAACGACCTATAAAATATTAATTTTTTTTCAACTAGGGGCTCATGAACAGATTTTATATAATCATTTTTTGTGATGAACCTTTAAAAAGCATACATGTCATCAAAATCTGGTCACTGTTCATACTATTATCGTTATTAAAATCATAATTATTTAAAATGAAAATGTTTATACCCTTAGAGATTCAAGTTCCTCGGCGGTAAAGTCTGCGTTGACAGCAATCGTCCACAAACCTTGCACTTTAGGTTCAATAAACTCTTTGCTGTTGGGACCTTTAGCAGCTATGCGATGCAGCCGATCATATCCATCCCTGATATCTCTATGTCTGTCCCTAGAGAGTGTATAGAAGTAATTATTAGGTAGTAAAGAACTTGGTTATATTTGGAAGAAGGTACAGGAAAGGTGGAAAGAAACACATAGAAGAGAACAAACACAATATGGCTTTTACAATGAAAAGAAGAACACAGTTAATTCTTTACATTGCTGCCATTGGACATAGAGGTAAGAGAATTGATCGTTACCGCCCAAACAAAGAGGTGTCCTTATAGAGATATAGTAAACAACTTTGTGAGTGCTAATCATCAAATGTTTTGAGCCGTGACCGAGTCAGTTTAGTAAAAATGCCTTCATCTTCCTCTATCCTTCTACCATTCTTCTTTTCTCACTTGAACACACTATTATCTGCTCCTCCCATCTCTTTCTTGGCCTCCCTTGCAATCTTTTTACTACATACTTCATCTCCAACATTTGGAATCCTCTCATTTTCCATCCTCATTACATGGCCATAGCATCTCGGTCTTGCTTCCTCTACTATATCGTGTATTACCTGTACCCCTACTCTTTCTCAGATAACTTTATTCCTAATCTTGTTTCTCTTTGTGACAGCTAACATGCTTTTCTTCACAAACTTCATTCCCATGGCCTCCGCTTTCCTGGTCTCGCTTACAGTCAATGTCCATGTGTCTACTGCATGTGTGACAATGAGTGCAAAGTACGCCCTGTACAACACTTCAATGGCACTTCTCTTCTCCATAGCTAAAGTGCTATACATAGTTACTTTTAAACCCACAGAAATACTTTCTTAAGGTGGTGATGTGAGGTACAAATGTTAGAGGAATAGTTTTTACCGTTTTTATGTCAAAATCTTTTGGTTAAATTATTATTATTATTATTTTTATTAGCACCACGTCTTACTACCCATTCGGGTTATACGCACACGCTAATGTGTAATGGTAGAGTGATTGTGAGATGAAAATATTAATTTGGCATGCTACTTGTTTCGTGGGATGTGTGAGTACATTATGCCGTGTGTGTGTCTACAAATAATGGTTTTCGAGTGAATGAATTGGAATTCAGGTTTTATAGATGATACGGGAAAATACCAGGACATTTTCTACAGAAACCGGGCATTCATCTGTGTAGTGGATCTGGATCAAGATGTTGGCGGCAATTATCAATTTTTTACACTTTCAGTGATCCGACTGCAATTTGAAGGCGGTGTAAAATGTATATTATAATTTCAAATTAACGTTGGCAGCAAATAGCAATAGTTTTCGCAGTGAAATATGGTGTATTTTTTTATAAAATATAAAATAATATTATTAGTGTTAATATTTAATAGGTTTGTTTATATCTAGGCCTAACCTAACTTTCCTTTCAGATTGGCTTCCTTCACTATTGTATTACATTATTGTAAAGTGTTTTGACATTATCTTGTTAAAAGTTAATAAAATAAACATTTCAATAAGATAATATTTCCCCAAAATATGTTCAGTAACTTAATTTACCATAAAAGAAACTGTAAGAATGATTAACAGTTAGAAATTGTTTATTATTCCTAAATATAATCGTGCATGATCAGGTCTTCTGTTCATTTCCATTCCTCTATGAGCAGTTGCACGTGCGTTTTGTACAGGTTCTCACTAGATATTATCTTATTAAAAAATGTATTTCAATTCAATTTTTAATGCTTAAACAAGTTGATGCTCATAGTGTGAAATTCAAAATAATATTTCTAGCAAACAATATGAGATAATAAATGCTTTTAATATAAATGTGATAAGGGTAAAATATGTATTGTAACAAATAAGATCAACATTGATATTAGACAGGTTAACCAAGATAATTTCGTAACTAAACTAGTGCTAGTTTTGTAGTTAAACATATTAATTAATAAGAGTTTTAAATATCTCAAGTTTGAAAATATTCAATATAATAATATATTCTTAATATTACATTTTTAATTTAACATAAATTATTATTTTAGAAAGGGACCCAATTAAGATAGTAAAAATAATCATTCAATTATTTAGTAATCTATTTAGCTATTTTTATTTTCATTGTTTTGTCAAGGTGATACAAGTAAACAGTTTCAATTTAAGATAATTCAAAATGGACGACAATATTGAATAAATTTACTGGTCTAAAGTAGTTTTAAATTTCTTATTACATTATTAATGTGAAAATTGATATTAATTTTAACAATTTGTTAGGTAACCGAATGATTTATAAGTGGAAATGACAATATTATCTAAATTAAATAGCCTATGCTTACTATTGCATTTTAAAAATCTATTAACAAGTACATCAAGTGAAAACTCGAAAATGACAAGCCTACAAAACTTTCAATCTCGAGCTTAAAGGACGAGCTCGGCTCGAACCTTGAAATACGAGTACTCGCAGAGCCTTATATATATAAGCCGTGTGCTAAAATAATCAGTTGGTTCAGAAATTACATGTTAAATCAATCAAATAAAATAAATAATTAAACTAAAACATATTTAATATTGTAAATATGTGAGGATAAAATTGTAAAGGAATTAACAGCCCGGAATGACAAAAATTTGAAATAAATGTGCATTAGGTTTCCAAATTTATTAATTTTTTTTCTTGATAGATTTATATTTGTTAAAGCTTGACTTATTTATTTTCAAAGTGATGAAGCCAATAAAGTTGAAGATTTCGAAGCTTTACATACCGCTAATGTAAAATATCCTCAACTCACAAAGTTAAGCAATGTCCAGGAGTAATTTAAACTTTTCTAGAAGGCTAAACACTATAAACAAATAAATAAATTATCCTTGAATTACCAACATTTATTGTCAATAACAAAATTGTGATATTAAACATTTCAATAATAAAACTGTCTCCTTGTAATAAAGGATTGAAGAATTAAAAGAAAACATACCACCAAGATGAGGTTACCTCAAAAGATTGGCCTTGTGTAGATAATCTTTGCCGGGTTCCTCCATTTCTTGTATGGTATTGAAACGATCAAGTGCATCATCAACAGAGTCTAGCAAACAAAGGAAAAATCTATAATTATATAACTATACCATCAATCTTTTATATTAAATTATGGAGCATAGATTCATCTATGGTCAACTATAGTCAAGGCCGTAGCGAGCCAATAATTTCAAAACGGGGGGGAGGGGGGGAGGCGCATATCCCAATTGCCTGAGGCTAGAAAAAATTCTAAATGATAAACAGTTCTAGAAATGTTTCTTATGGCAGCATACAAGTAAACACCTAAATGCCAGAGGTTAGGAAAAATTATAGATATTAAACCCCTCTATAAGCTCTATGATGTGCTTTTTATGGAAACACAGCCCTCTAATTTGTACTTGTATCTTAATTTTGATATTGTTTGAACCATAAATAAAGCTATATATATTTTGTTCATTAAATTTTGGGGGAGGGGTGTGAACAACCCCCCTTCCCCCCCCTGACTACGGTCTTGATTAGTGTTTACAATACACTATATCTCTTTGTATAGGCTAGAGCAAGTTGTTACTTTAATTGATCTGTCTCAGTCTCACTCAAGGTTCTGACAAATATGAAAGTGGCAGAGGTACAGAGGTAGAAAAGATACTAGTAATAACATTCAAGTGGGCTTGGTATACTAATATAGAATAGTGCCTTCTGGCAAGGGCTGTGGGGCCAAGAGTCGGTAAAAATGTACCAACTCCGGTTTCAAGTAAAGATTTATAGTATAAAAATACATTTTAACTATATACTTTTAATTTCATACTTTTTTTTATTCTTTACAACCAATATTTGTAATTTGTATTGACAAATTTGTTTAAATACACACATTCACAATGCCAAAGAAGTCTCACATGAAGTCGTCGGTATTGAAGCATTTTACTGCAGTCAAATTTTTATAACTGATTAATTTACTTCAACCATTTATGAATGAGTCTGAGTTGGACAGTAGGAAAATAGAAGAGTTGGAGTCAAAGGCTTGGCGTACCAGACTACAGTCCTGCAGTTGGTTTGTTGATGAAAGCAAAAGGAAACTACCTAACTCATCATTTCCCTAGTACGCCTCTTTAGTTCTGCCTTGGCTTTACGGGGATGAGGAAGGTTGAATTTAGAGGAAGGATACCAGTATTTATTTGAAGGGAGAGAATGGAAAACCATCAAGTTTCTGGAACAATGTGTATTATTTTGTTTTACAAATCTAACCCGTCCCATTTATTTTTGAATGGTACATAATAAATATCTAAATGATTTTTTTTTTCTTTATTACAAATCGTCATAAGTTTATTTAAAAATTAACTTTATTATTTATTATAGCTCAATTATAGCTTAATTCTAATGTTATTTTTAAAACATGTGGTCTTTTTTAAATGTAATAATATATTTTTAATTAAATAGTTAAATTTTAATAGAATATTGAATTCAAGCTCAAAATGGTGCTCAAAAGCTTGCTTTAGTTAAACCAAAATGAAAAAAACTTGATCTCACAGACCCCTAAATAATAATAAAAATGTTATTTATTCAACTGAAATATGTGTTTGTTAGGGATAGCCTTTCACCCCCATTTTCACATACACTATACTTTGAAATAGAAATAAAACATCATTACAATATTGTGGAACATCATTTCAACACTCAAATAAGAAACCACCTTAATTTAGCTCATTAGGTAAAAGCCTATTAGTTGAATGTTCTGTGAACTTTGTGATACTAAAATCACCCTATTGGAATTTTAACTATAATATGTTTGGCTATTTTAACCCCTAAACGTAAAACAATCTTTTCCACATCCAGGACCTCCAATAAATGAATGTACTAATGCAGTTAAATAGACCAAATTTATTTCAGAGGTTTTTTATTCATTTTGACATGCTGTAAGTAACTGTTCGTATTATACATATACATTAATTACGCTAATGAAATAGGATTTAGGAAGGTAGAATTTAATAAAAAATGTACCCACAATTGTATGGAGTGAGAGTGGAGGATCATTTAAGAAAAAACTATCCTAAATACACCCGAACAGGATTCAAAAGGCAGCCTTCCTGTCACCGACAATCCAGTCCAACTCTACCTTAAAATATGAGTGAAGAGTGACCATGGGCAAGGGACTGTTCCGGGATAGCTCAGTGGTTAGAGCATCGGCATACTAAACCAAAGGTACCGGTTTCGATTCCCGTATCCTGGTGGCATTTTCCAATTTAAAGAATATGATATCTAGATGCGGCTCTAAACATCAAAAAAATAGCTTTGTTATTTAATCTATCACTAAAATAGCGGGTTAAATTATGTGACTACTGGCATGGGTAAAAAATTCAATCTTAGTAAAAACTATTTCTTAGTTTTGTTTTTCAAGAGTCTATTTTGAGGGTTTGAGAATGTTACTCACTTGCTTCCTTGTCATCAGACTTGGACTCCACTTGGTCCAATAAGGAGTGGTACTGGTCAATCTTCTCCTGATGGTGAGTGAACTCTTCCTTAAGCGCCTGCAGTTCCTCCGCTAAAGGTTTGTAAACATCCGTTAGAAAAAAAAAAGATCAATTTGTTGTAAGAACTTATCAGTAACATTTTAAAAGTTGTTGATAGTTTTGTAATAAGTCCATTTGTGTTCTTAACAAACAATTTCCCAATGAATTATTGTATTCGAAATTAAAAAAATCCCAGTATAAGAAAACCATTTAAACTTATGTGTTCTGATAAAGAATGTTTATGGCAGGGCTATGAAGTCAGAGTCAAAATTGGAGTCAGTAAAAAGTACTAATTCCAACCTCAAAATATTATATTATTATTTAGCACCACGTCTTACTAACCGTTCGGGATATACGCTTTAAGTACTAATTACCCTAATGAATTAGGAATTGGGAAGGTTGAATTAGAAGAAGTGAACCTACATTTGCGTGGAGGGAGAGTGGAAAACCATTTAGGAAAAAGCACCCCCAGTTCACCCGACCGAGATTTGAGCCTCAATCTCCCCTTCCTCAGCAGTTGAACTCAACGCGACTAGCGTGTTAGCCAACTACGCCACCGAGGCGGGTAACCTCAAAATAAAAACGTATTAAATAATTATTTATAGCACAATATGGTAAAAATATTGTAATTTTATACTTTTATTTTATTCTTTGAGACTAATATATATGCAGTTTTGATTGACAAATTTATTTAAGTATATATATTCACAATGCCAAAGACGCTTCCCATGAAGTTATCTGTATTGGGGCATTTTACTGCAGTCAATTTGTAAGCCATCTATGAAGGAATCTCGATTCGGAAAATTGAGGGGTCAGATTTGAAGGTTTGATGTACCGGCTCCACAGCCCTGGTTGATGGTGGACTATAAATGATCCTCAATTCCTGAAATGTATATCTCACACTTTGGATTTTTTAGCACCGTATCTTACAACCTGTTCAGGTTATACGCTTATGTACTAACTACATTGATGGTTTCTGGGATAGGAAAGGTTATATTTATAAGAAGTGTACCTGCAGTTGTGTGAAGTGTGTGTGTAAAACCATTTTGGAAAAACCACAGTACACCCGACTGAGATTTGAACCTCGATCTCCCCATCATCGGTAGTTTAGTCTATTGTGATAGTAGTGCCTTAAACCATGCAACCACCAAAGCAGGTCTTTGGAAATTAATATAATTATTTTCTATTAAGTTATTTGAAATAAGGTGTCCTAGTTAACCCACTGTTTAATATTTGACACTTCATAAAAACAAATAATTTGAAGGGAAAAAAAACTATTTACCATACACTTTTAAGCGCCCTCTTATGCTAACATAAAGAACACAAAGGTGAGATGATTGGCTTCAGACCTACTCATAGACACAGTTATAAAGTGTCCTTAAAAATAATAGGTGTGACATTATTTAAAAGTAGTAATTTGATTAGTTTTCTGAACTAGTTCAAGTGTAGTACTTATCTTTCAGAAATCAACCAAAATTATATTTAATATAAGAAAAGTTTAAACTTTAGTAAGAGAGGAATAAATAATTGACACATGTTTGGAAAAATGAATGAAGTTTGAATAGTTTCTTCAAACTGACCTGTGAAACCTCCAGTTTCAGCTTTGTCCCAAAGTTTATTCAACTTTTTATCTTTGAATAAACTCTTGTTAATATGTTTGTCTGAAGCCCCGTTAAATGCCTTGTGTTGTTTAAGTTGTTTAGGGTCCTGAATATCTTCAAAATGCTCCAGGAGCCCATATGTGCTCATTATACCTGCAATAAAATTCAGAGAATTATATTTAAAATAAACAATGATTAAAACTGGTTATTTTTGTAATTTTCCACCCTATTTTCGTATTTTTCCATCCTTTGGGAAGTGCATTCACACACACACACGTCTTACCAATTAATTTTTTTCTCATTTCTGCTTCCTTTAAGCCCTCCTTGTCTTTTCCTTCAGTTTTTAACTTTTTCCATAGTAATTCTTCTTTATCGTGAATCTTCAGTTCACTAAACAATGACTTCAATTTGGGTTCTGTGAGTCTCTAGAAGCAAACACATCCAAACTATGCTTTAGTTAATATGTGCAAGAGTTGTATTTGTGACACTTGGGAAGAGGGGGGCGGAAAATTTTCAAAGGATAAAATAAAATTAAGAGAGTACCCCCCTAGATCAGGGTTCTTCAACCATTTTATGTCCAACGGCCAGTGTTTCTGTCTCTTGTTGGCCCGTGGGCTGCAATACAGTACTATACCGATAATATTTAAAATGAATATAATAAACTAAAAATTGTGTATGGGTTCTTTCTTATTAGCCTACACTTAAATTCACACTAGGATTAGGCCTGTCCCCCAAAGGTGAAATTTCAGATTTTTCATGAAGTATGTTCTCTGTCGTTATTTCTATTTTTAGATTTGGTTTAAAGTTGTTGTTTTTTAATTTATTTGAGGTACCTATTAAACATTCACTTTATGAATGATTGATAATATCAGCACAAGACTTAACAACTAACTTGAATCTAGAACAGACACAACATCCAGTCTTTAGCCATTAATTCATAACTGTGAAAGGGTAAAGCCACATTTCACCAATGATAAATTTTTTAGCCAGGTGGGGAATCGAACCCCAGATCCTTAGCTCAGTAGACATACATTCTACCGACTGAGCTAAGGTGTCGGATGGTTCAAAGTACATTTGTATATAAACATACTTTTCTTCGTGTAAAATGCAAAAATTGTTTAAAAATAACTAAAAAATATATAAAATAGCTATTTATTTTATTAGTTGATATATATATTTGTAATCTTTTCCCTTTAAGTAATAAATTTAATATTTTTCATGAACAAGCGGATTGCAAAAACTGTTACCACGGGCTGCAAGTGGCTTGCCTGCTTAGGACCCCTTGCTCTAGATCTTTCCAATTATTCAACTCTCTTCCCCCTTTTACAGCCCTAAATATATAGCTCACATGTATTCCCTTTTCTTTCGAATTTTCCCCGCTTTTAAATCTTGCAACATTACCAAGAGAGCTTAACCAAACCTCTGTGTTTGATTAAAGAAAAATCCTCCCTTCAATAGCTTTAACATCCCATACCACTTTATCATGCTTTCCAATCGACAAATCCCATGGGATATAATCAAAATCCAGCATAATGCAGATTTTCCATTCAAGATTTAAGTGGAATAATTTGCATAGAAGGTGGGATTCATTAATTTCTTTTCTGAGTCATATTTAGAGACGTTGATTTGTGGTAAATAAACTGATTGGATTTTGTTAAGTAAAAGTTGTACTTCAGTATGAAAAGTTGATACAATAAATAACACATTTAAATTTAGTTAAAAATGCTAACAAATTTACTCTTATTGGTAGGCCTAAGATGAAACAGATTGAAAAAGTTCAGCTAAATTCTGTAAATACTAAATAATTCAAAAATATAAGTCAAAAGAGATAGAGAGAGGTTAGTTTGCATAAACAGTTTGTTTTTACTCGTTACCTTTAAACGTTTTATTAGTTCCGTTCAAATACACCTTTTACTAATGGTCTTTGGTTCAGGGAAATACATTTCCTAAATTGAGGAAACTTTATTTGGTTATTGGAATATTGCCACTAATTTGCATTTAAATCAACAAAATAGATCGGAATTTACATAAAATGTCAAATAGTCAATTCCAGGAACAAAAAACATTTTGTATTATTTTGAGCATTAAAGTTAATATTGTTAATTCAAAAATGTTGTAATGAAGTATGAATATCTTTTGATAGACATTTTAATACCCTAAGTGAAGTTCATAAAATCATTTCTCGAGTAATGGTATCTCTAAAATCCTCCCCTCTATGCATACTATTCCCGACTAAAATTTCCTCAATCCTGTGGATAGGTTAATTACTCAATTTTCCAAATAGACTATCCTACACATTTTATAATATAATCCAGCAATTAAACTAGTCAGGAAATTTCTATATCCCTAGTTAAATAAACTGGTCTATCTATATCCATTCACTTTGTTCTGATCCACTCCATGTTTTTTAATTGAAATTACCCAAGCATCAAGATCCACTTAGTAGGGACATTTTTATTTCATTTGCATTTGTTGAGGTATTTAACGTGCACTTTAAGAACTGATTGATTATATTAAAACGTGAGAATTTATATGAGCAAGAATGAAAGGGCCCACCAATCTTGCCAGGAGGTATGACATATTTTTAAAATGCATAGAACACTTTCAAGTTTCAACCAGTCCTCCTCCCCCCTCCGGACACCTTGCGCAGCTATCAAGCTCACTTGAGCTTTTAATAAAAACAGCTGATTTTAGGTACTATACGATGCACCAACTAGAATAGGTTAGTGTTTTAACACTTGCAGTTTAAATTAAAAAAAGAAAAGAAAAAAAATCTGGGTGCACTTAATGATAATTTTAAGGATGTTAATGGCTGTTTTCATACTCTGTTTCATGAAATTATAAAAAACAATGCAAAATTTTTTAATCATTTCCATGTGTCAGTATCATCCTTTGATGAGCTGCATATTATTTTTTAACTGTTTGCTCCAGAAAAGAGACACGATTTTCAGCCGATTACTATAGTCATTGCAGCTGATGGACCTACAATGTTAACACGAGGTGGAACTTTAAGCTCAGCTTTTCTGTAATGAGCTTTAGCTCGTATACTCTCATGTGAAAGGCTACATATGAGACTATATACTCTGCTAGTGGTAGAGAGGTCCAACAACTGACTCACTAGAGCCAACAACTTGCTTATGCATGCTCATGTGAATGGCTACATTAGATATAATGCCCTATTGATATCTTAAGCTCTCATGAACCAGCTCACACAAGCTCATCTGAAAGGGCCCTTAAAATATACTATACTGTGCGAAAAATTACCAAATAAACACACCTTCGCCCCCCACTCACCATGTAGCAGATGTATCGGAACTGATTCTCCCTCTACTTTCTAAGCGAAAATAATTGTGAATGCAATGAACTGAAGTGTAGGCTACTGAGCAAGAAAAGGTATACTATTATTATTATTAGCACCGCGTCTTACTACCCGTTCGGGTTATACGCACTTACGCTAATGTGTAATGGTAGGGTGATTATGAGATGAAATGGAGGACCTTCAGTTTAACGTGGAATCCGAACCACGGTGGAGGCCTGGCATTCCCCACATTCACAAGATGTCTTGTCAGAGGTGAAGGAAGGGTTTGGTAATCAGATAAATCTGTGCCAGGACCGAGGATTGAACCCTGGCCGCCAGCATAGAAGTCTGACACCTTACCTCTAGGCCGCCAGGTCACCAAGAAAAGGTATAGAAACATAGAATTACTAGAATAAAGTATTTATGAAAATCAGTAAATATTGTAATATTTAAAGAATAAGTCCAACATATCTGCTACAGCCATGCCTAAACCTCCATGTTTTACTTGATTTAGTCAATCTCAGCAGTCTTGGGGTAAAGTGCTCACCTCAGGACCCAATGTCTGTGGGTTCAAACCCAGCTGGGGTTGACAAATTTTTCTTGAATTATAAGAATCTAAAGCACAACTTAATTTAGAGGGGAAATAAAGCCGTTGGTCTCATGTCAATTGTGGGGTGTAAAACAACCCTGGAAGGTACGTAAAATACCTTTCCCAGCAAAATTGGTAGGCCCTTTTGTTCTCGCTCATAGAATTTGTGTGATGATATAATCAGTTGGTTCAGAAAGTGCACGTTAAACACCTTGAATAAAAAAAAATCTTGTTTTATTTATTTAGTTTTTAATCTACTATGTTCTTAAAATTGGTAGGGCCTTTTGTTCTCGCTCATAGAAATTGTATGCTGATATAATCAGTTGGTTCAGAAAGTGCACATTAAACACCTTGAATAAAAAAAAATCTTGTTTTATTTATTTATATTTTAATCTAATATGTTCTTAATTACATAAGCAACAAGGCAAAAAAATATAAGAAACCAAAATAATATTAAAATCGTAAAAATGGGGTTGTTCAAAAAGATGTTAGTATATTTATAAATAACCAGGGTTGTATCTGAATAGTCTAATAATTCCTAGTTGAACCCTTGCGTGATGCAAACTTGATGATTTTACACTTCTCGTGCTGTTCATAAAGAAGACTGCATCAAACTATTCAAACAGCAACAACCTTATTTAAAATGACGGAAAACGAAAGTCAGTGCTCTAGCAGACGAATTAATAATACTAAAACAAATGCCAGTCAAACACCGCAACTGACACCGCGAAAACAGTGCATGGCTGGTAGCCTTCATATCCATGATCAAGGGCTCGAGAAGACTGCATAGGTATTCTTCGCGACTATTCAGACATATCTACACATAGTCATGTGATTGCCAATGCAGCTATCAAGGGTACGAGTCAAGGCGACGCCACATAAGTAGACTATTCGGATACAGCCAGAAACACATTAAAAAAATTGAAATAAATATTTAGCAAAAGAATTATAGGACATACTTCAAAAGAATGTACAGGACACATGCTGAAAATGTAGGATAAGTGGGAGTCACATGCCACAATCGACATGGGACCAAAGAATTTACTTCCCCTCCCGGTTGGGTGTGAACCCACGAATATCGGTTCCTGAGGCGAGCAAATTATCCCAAGATCATCTAGGTCAATTATTTCGTTTATAACAATTGAATTATTGCCCTTTAAACTTGTATACTATGCCTTACCAATTGTGCTTTAGTCCAAAGCATATTCAACTTTGCCATTCGAAATGGTTTTTCCAGCGAACGAAAATTAATATTGGGTTGAATAGGTTCAAATCCCTTATTTGCTTGAGCAGAATATTTGTTTTCACAACGAATGTATCCTGTAAATGAACTCAAATATGTCAAAGTAAATAAATAAACAAATAGCGTTCTGGATTTTGCCTTCTTGAATAAAACAAAGTTCATGATGATGACTATTTAACACTCAGAAGGAAGCACACTGGAGTTTATACAATGGTTTATATTTACAACTGTTTTTTACACTTTAAAAAAGGTTTGAATGTCAGACTGCATATGACGAGAACAGCAAAAAAAGACGACTCGGTTGATGTGTGACGTGCCACATCATGGATCAAATAATAAATAGTTTACAGAAAATTAAAATAGCAAATATTGCTAAAGTCTAGACAGATCCAATGACCTCTATAATATAATTGGATGGAACTTATGTGGGTGAAATTTTCGAGCAGTCGTCTGCATACCATTGTGTAAGAAAGAGAAATATTTCGGGTATTTTTTTCTCTCTTACACCCATACAAGGCAACGTGGTATTTTGACTTCGTTCAATAATATGATTGAATATAAGAGATACATAAATGTGTAATTAGTTAATTGAAATGAATATGTTAGCAAAAGATTTGAAGAGCATATAAAAGGGAAAGATTTTTCTTTGAATAATTTGACGTAGCCTTATATATATGATGATTTTTGAAGGAATATAGCTTGTAAGACTGTATTTCGTACCAGAATCCTACCCTATAGGTGTTTTTAGTTAGGATAAAAGACCTTCTAGAAGGAAAGTTTTACTTCCGTTCTAAATGGACGTTTATCCTACCAATATATATATATATATATGATATTATATAGATTATCATATATATATGAGAGTATTCTGGTACAAAATAAAGCTCAGTGGTTAGACATAGCAAAATTATAAAATATGCACTCTCGTTCTGTTTTAGTAAAAGCATGGAAAACTTCGACGAAATCCGTTTATAACGATCCTGGAAAGGAATAAACTTCTCAAACCCCTCCAATTTGTGTTTCGAAAGGGACGTTAATAGCCTCTCCCGATATTGATTTTTGATTTTTCAGATTGCTCTGTCACAAAGCTCGTTAGGAAGGGGAATTTAAATATGGATGACTTAAATAAGTAAAGGAGAAAATGCTTGTAATATAGGGAGGAGCCAAAGGACAGGGCGCATCTGCGTTCTAGGTTAACTGAAAAATCAAATGGACCTGTCGAAGGACAGAATAATATAATATATATACTTTTGATATTCTTTTAGCCTTACCAATCCACTTTGTGTGACGGTTAAGGTGTACTAGACTAGACACCCTACACCATCTATTAAGTTTATATTTTTTATGGCATAGGCCTACACATCTCACAATGTGTTGACAATTTTTAACAAACAAAACCCACCAAAATAATGATGTTAGGTAATAAAAATCGAGTATAAAGAGGTTATAATTATCATTTATTAATTATCACCGCATCTTACTACCCATACGGGCTATGCTACCTAACATGCTAATGTTAAACACAAGGCAATAAATCCAAACTTAGACCTACAACAAACACAAGACAATAAATTCAAGCTTAGACCTACAATGAGGGAGACTTAAACACTAAAACACTTGTTATGTTACAATTAGTTCACCAATATTATTAATTACAATATAATTTATTTATTTCTAGACTTTATTTGTGTATATGATTTCATCTTCAAATGTATGGCTCAACATGATTAAAAGGGGCATGTAAACCTATGCAAAAATTGTTTAATATTTTAATAACCTATAATATGGACAAATATTGTAATTCTTTTAACAAATAAAATATGGAATTTGTTTTATTATCACATACAAAATTAACGTTGAGCCATGGTCAACAATTTAAAGACAGGATCAATTATACAATGAAGGCTATAAACTAAATCCATGTTAGAACAAACACTAAAAGTATCGTACACAGTGAGGCCAACTGACAAAACAAAATAAAACACTTGTCTGAGCTAGGCGATACTATACAATTTATTAAACATGCCTCTCTTTTTTTTTTCAACAAGGAATCATAAGTCAAGGCGTTTTGGTGGGTGGACAATTCTACCAGACCTTGTAACATTATTAGGCAGACGAGTTCCAAGAGGCACAGTATTCCTTTCCGAATTAGGAGACTGAGAAGTTGAGGCTATTATGCCTTCTGGCTTGTTATTAGGAGAGGATGGTGGTTTTACCTTTAATCCTACAAGTTCACCCATATAATCACTAAAGCTTCTCACCCTATCATGATATTCACAGGAAATGTCATTACCAGAGTGCCTAGGCCTAATATGAAGTGAATTTCGTCTATAAAGTTATTCCTTTTATACACACCAGATATGATCTGTTTTTCAATATCTTATCCACCCACACTGCCCTCTTCCCAAAACAGCAGTTTGTTGTTACAAATAAAGACATACTGATCAGGGTTAAAAACTTGCTCATGGGATCGAGCAGATTTGTTATAATGTAACGATTGCCCTACTTTCGCAGTCACTGCATCATAAATAATTATTTCTGGCTTCAAGCGGCAATCCTGTACAGGTAGACTAGAATTGAGTGTGCTACTTTGAAGACGCTGAGCAGGTGAGTATGGAAGCCCTGCCACTGGGCTATTTCTATAATCCAGAAGAAAAAGTGGAAAGTCTCCACGGTCATATTGCGCCTTTTTTAACATCAATTTGACAATTCCAACCGCTTTCTCAGCCAAACCATAGCTGCGGAGATAGTGAGGACTGGAGGTTACTAATTCAATATTCCATGATTGGGCAAATACTTTGAATTCATATGAGTCAAAAGGTTGGTTGTCAGACATGAATTATTTAGGAATCCCAAAACATGCAAAGATTGGTTTGAGCTTACTTATAGCAGTGGAAGCAGACTTACTCGGGGCCTTCTCAGCCTCAATCCACCACGAATGGTAGTCCACAATAACTAGATATCTGCCGCCATTATAATCCGCAAAATCAGCAGCAACTTTAGCAAAGGGTAGACCAGGGATGTCATGAGGTTGCAGTGGGTCCTTTATTTTAGACCGTTGAAATCGATTGCATGTTGGGCACGCAAGTATAAAAATTTTCAAATTAGAGTTGATTCCTGAGCCAATAGAAGCTGAGGGATGACTTTTTCAAAACTAAATTGGGTTGAATGAAGGATCTCAAGCGTGAAGCGCCTCAGTTTAAATGGAACTAATAGACGCTCGTCATAGTAAAGAAGCCCATCATGGATTGTGATGTCTTTTCTGAGGGAAAAATAATGATTCAGGGGCTGGGCCTTGAAAGTGACAACTTTCCCTAGCTACTGGCCTTAAGTCTGATATCAGAGACTAGTGATTGTACAATGTTGCTATTCATAGTAGCTAGCTACACTCACTCTAATAGCACTCACTTCTTAAATTAGACTTCTTCATTGTTATCGTTGTAGTTCGAACAGTTTGTTTTAGTTCATAAGTGTTGTGGCAGGCTCTTTGTCTCGCCTTTAGTAGTTAGTCGCAACAAACTTATTTGGTTGCCGTGTTGTATTAGCCATAGTAGAAGAAGTCACATATTTATATATAAATAGAGTAATAGTTCGACATTATTGCCTTTTTTAGAAAATAGAGGGAAAAGAAAAAAAACACTAGCCTACTCAATTTTTAAACAGAATAAACTAATAAAAAAGAAAGGAAGATGTCACATTTGTGTATTGGATTCTTCTCACATTTTTTCCTCTTTCCTTAGGTGGGCTTTCTTCACTCAATTTTCACTTAGTTTATCTTTCTTTAATTTTTCAATTTACATTATTATAATTAGTTAGCCATTATGCCTCTTCATTGTCAAACGATATAATATATGTTTTGTTTTAGCACTGCGTCTTAATATACATTCGGGTTTTACTCCTATGAATTATTTACGCTAGTGGGCTAGGAATGAGTTAGGTGTAATTTAAAGGAAGTGCACCCAAATTTGCGTCGAGAGAGAGTGGGAAACTATTAAGGGAAAAAACCCATCAATTCACCCGACTGGTATTGAACCTCGATCTCCCCGTCCTCAACAATCTTTTATAACACGAGGCTAGCGTGTTAGACCAAATGGTACCGTAGGGGAAAAAAAGGGAGCGCTTTAGACATTGAACCATCCTTAACCAAATTAAGGAAAAGCAAGAGGTCCAAAAAACAACGAAATCTAATAGGGTCAAAAAAAGGAGACAATAGGAGCGAGTGCTCGTAGTTCTGTGCTTTGAATATTTTAGGCCAAACATTCGAAAACCAGACCTCGCAACTCCCACCAGTTGCGGAATTCAATATAAGAACGGTCTATCTCAAGAGTCAGGATATTAACTGCTGAATTAAGTTTACCATAAAAGAACTAACATATATCTTAACCTCATATACCTATGGTATGGTGGAACAATATTATGAATTAGAGCAGAATTTGTGTCAAGTTGGTATTTATTTTACAAACATTCAATATTGTGAAAAAAAATATAAAAAATGTTATGCAAATGATATTCACAAAATATCTGGGACGCTACCAAAATATTCGAGTACTATTAACAGAATTATAAAGTTTATGTAATAGAAAACATCAATCATTTAACTTGAGCGTCATTATTACAGACAAACCATATAGCCTGAAAAGACTTTAGCTCGTTTAAAGGTTATCTCAAAATTAGTCATGAGTTCATTAAGTTACTAGAGAAAACTTATCATCAACTAAGTTATCCTTACATAGTTAATTACCATCGTGTATTTCCCATCAACACCCAGAAACGCTTAAACAAACCATATACTATTTACCTTAATTCTATCCACTTATTTACATTACTTTATACAATTCCACAATATTTGGTAAAATTAATATTAGGACGTCGTTGATAAACAGATCATTTATTTACATTCAATAAGGTTAATATTCCCGTGACCATGTTTTAAGTTTTATCAAACAAAAGAAATCAAATATCAGAATAGTAACAACATTCGAGATCGATAACATATTCAAAGACAAAATATCGATAACGCCCAAAGGTTTATAATCGATTATTATTCACAAACAAAATACAGATCGACTAGAGATATAAACGCCTTGACCCTGCAACTAACTAACATAGAAAAAGTAAGACGAAATTTACAATTATTATATTTATGTTTCATATTTTAAAGTTATTTAGAAAATGTCAAAAATGAATTTAGAAATTTAAATTTAGGTAAATAGAAAAGTTAAAAAAGCCGAAAAAGAATGTATATCTTACATTAATTCAATATAATCGAAGCCGGAGTTTCTCCGTCTTCAAATACGATATATTCCAATAGTGACGACAGGTTGCCCCGCCACCACTATACATACCACACAACCCAGAAAGAGGAGAGACG
>CABFOW010000119.1:183755-248753 GCA_902141385.1 Timema californicum
AATCAGGAAAGATCGGGAACATAGCATGCGTATGACCACATAGCTTCTACAAAGTTCGTTAATGTTCTCGATTATCCTAGAGTAGGTTATCTTCACAGCACAAGTTCTTTGCTACTCAAGGTCTTTGGCACAATCACATCACAACATTAGAGATCAGTGTTATTTTTGCCACGGTTCCGAGAAGGTGTGTCTGATAGTCACTCGCGTTAGTGTTCCGTGTAGTTCCAACCGTCATACAAATGGGATAAGCTTTGGCTTTTTTATGTTTACATATGCAGTCCAACACTACTACATCAACAATCACTCTTTTGATTCAGTTGACTTTTTGTTACTTTAAATAATTCTACTGTTAGTTTGACTTTTGAGCAAAAAATGCATTTAAAAGGAATATTGTTAAAAAACAAAAAATAAATTAAATATATATGTATTATTATTATTAGTAGTAGTGGTGATGGTGGTGGTCTCTCAAGGCTTCATGAAAAGCCCATTTTCAACATTATCAAGATGTGTGCCCTTTTATGAGTGTTCCTGGCTCAGGTTACCCAATAATTATCATCATTCTTCGCCACTGGTAAACACAATTATTTAGTGGTAAAATATCCTCTTACCACCTAACACCTAATATAAGTTAGTCATTCGTTCATAATGTGACTTGCTGAAGGTGTCTGAGGCCGTGAAAGCTAATTTTAAAATATTTGTTTATTAGTGGTTTATCTAAACAATTTCTTCTCAAGCAGGCAGTACTGTAGCCATCAAACATTTCCGGGCTGGTTTGAGAGAAACATTCTACAACTACTGGAGGCTAGAAAAAATATATGGTTAATAAACACTTTTAAAATCTATCTGAAGTGATTTTATCGTTACAGTCAGGAGTGTAGGTTCAGGGGTCCAGGGGTCCCCATATTTAACTATTTGATCCCTCTCACTCCTATTTAACTTACTAACCAACTCATTTGCCGCATGTACTCTTTCCTCTGTCAATATTTTGCCATAGGCTACCCAGCTTTGTTGCTTGACCACTAAACAGAATAAAACCATGTTTATTTTGTTCGTTAACGTTGGAGGGAGGGAGGTTGAACTGCCCCCTCCCCCCCATAAAAAAAACTGTCTATGACCTTGTTAACAGGAAGATATGAATTACCATACTTATTTGGACCAGATTTACAACTGTAAAAGTGTTTATGTATGCATAATTTTTTGTTATTTTACAGGTTATCAATCCAACCTTTCCTCCAGCTACAACTTTTAGAACAAAGTCAACCCCTTAGAATAGAATTCATATGTGTGGAATATTGGTATCGTCAGGCATTGGATTGGAAAGACATTGTTTTTGGTTTTTTTCAAGGAAATTATTTGTGCCCTATGTATTGTATATTTAATTTTGATTTTGTTGCAATGAACACATACCATTTAAAAGTAATTTATTAATAAGCTTAATTTTTCAGGTTGTTTTTTGATTTGTATGCAAACATTTTAGGAAAATATTGAAATTGTAAAAATATTCCCACAAAAACATATTTGTCTGTAAGAACTTAAAAAATGCTTTATTGATTTGGTTGCTATGGATGATGTAGCTGTACATGTTTTCTGGAAGCTCAGCAAAGCATAGACACAATTTTGTGAAAATACCCCTTGACACTATCTGCAGGATAATATTGTGTTACAGTGTCCGTATATGTACAAATTTGTCCTATTATTTTATAGTTTTTTTTGCATTGTGTTTGGTGACTGAAATAACGTGTTGAATAAAAATGTTGAGCTAGTTTATATGATAATTAGTCAAATCTATTGTTAGACCCAGTATCAACCAAATCTTTTATTTGAATGTTAAAATGGTGTAGAGATAATTATTCTACCTCTAAAAAATGTGATGTCTCCAAAGGCTATCAATATTTTGTTAATAGTTATTGGGGTTCAATGCAATCTTCTCCCATAAAAAATAATAATTCTATTTTACAATATCTTGAGTGCTATGCATCCTACTGCATGTTCGAACTATCACTAACTTAAAATAAATTAAGGTTATAGAAAGTGGTGGATGTAAAACAACCTATGCGAAAAAACTTTAAAAGTATAAATGTTAATTGAAGATTATTGTTTATTACTCAGCCATTATATTCCTCTTCACATATCTCTGCATGTAAAAAAAACGTAGACTTTAAAAAGCATTAAAATTATATTACTGAAAGTTAATATTCTCAATTTTTCTAGCCTTCTAATAAATTTGCTGTACTCAGGTGCTTTAGAACTAGGTTGCTCAAGGCCCCCCCCCCCCNGCCCCCCCCCCCCCACACCAATACAGCCGCAATTGCAACATAATATTCTGACGACATTATTCAGACAGAAATGTTCACAACTGAGCTAAGCTTGCAGTGATATGCTTGTATCATCCAAACCCCGGGGGATGAATACACAACCTCGAGTCTGAGCGATATACTTGTGCAATTAAAGCTGTCGTCTAGGGCCAGCCTTGAATCATTTTAGAGATAAGTTATGTAAATAATTGTAAATTACAAATTAAGTTAGTTAGCTTTAGTAAAAAAAACCAGAATGATAAATCCAAACGGGTAATACTTATTTTCACTTTTAGCACAGTTCGGAAAGAATTTATAAATCAAACAATTGAATAAAAAGTAAAATTTGTAAACGAATTAAAGGTTGTTTTTAACCACAATTTCAAATTTTATTTTAGGCCTATATTTATCTACCCTAATGCATATAAATAACCTAAAAGTGTTCACAATGTTTATATTGCATACAGCTTATGTATGTATTTATCAGTGGTATATCGTGATTTGTTTTCATGGGAGGGCAGAAAATTTAAAATATAAATAACGATAAAAATATAAACTCACCGGTTATTTATATTTTGTAATGGAGGTCCATCCGCCTTTCCTTGATATCTGAAAATGTGTCTATCACTTTGTAGTCAATATCAGAAATTTAAGTAATACATTTATTCTCGACCAAAAGAACTGCTAAAGCATTTAGTCTTTTTTTTATTCATAATTGTACGCCTTATGAAAGTCTTAATCCATTTTAGGGTAGACAAACATCTTTCACATTCACTTGTTGACATAATGAAGTGCGAATAATGTCCAAAAGTTCAAAGCTTTAAGAAAAAAAATCACATTTATGTTATTTTTTGAAATAAACACTAATAAAGAAGCATGCGCACTGTAACTTCTTTCATTCGCAACGACTCGAACATACTGAAGGGAAAACGTCACATGTGCCCGGCTTAGTCTTGCGTACATCGTTTATCAAAGCCGCATCGCTACTTACTCATTGTCACCATGAGATTGGGGCAAATTCAATTATGCTCTGATCTGCGATAGTTTTGTTTGAAGGTTTTCGCTCGGCAATTTTAAATGTCATATTTTCAATAAAAACAAATAAAAATTATTTTGATTTTAATATTTCCCTTGTTTAATAACTTATATATTAAAACTTATAATTGATTGGATGTATGTGCTTTTTGTGTGGGAGATAACCTGCCCTTGTGCTCTTTATTACAAGCCGCCACTGGTATTTATGTATAGTACTCAACCCGAAGGTTTGTTAGATCCTCAACAGCTACACCCGTAAGCTATTAAAGAAAGCCTAGGCAGCACTGAAGGGGTGAACTAGGCAAATTAGAAAAGTTGCTCCTCATTGCATGCAGTGTTTAATCCTCAATTTGTAAATTAGTGTAATCATTTCCACTTCATCATGTAATGATTTTCTTTATAGTGTATGCTTTTAATTTTGTATATATAGCATAGAGGTATAAACTTAAACTTAACAACATAGCTAATTTTGAACATTGTACATATTTTTATTTGTAGAAAGAATTTTTCTCCATTGTAAAATACACTATAACAGGTGTTTCAAATTCAATAAAACGTGTTCTTTAAAAAAACAGAAACTACTTTGCTGAGGTTGTTTATTTGTTCAATACCTTCAAACATAATATATTTAATATAATACTCAAATTATATGAGAAGATACCTAGTGAGAACATCTATAAAACGAATTTAATATTGTTAGGATTATTAAATAAATGCCGAGTATATTAGAGATAGTTTAAATAGTCTACTTATTGAGAAAATAGAGACATACAATAAACCATCTTGAGACTGAGACAGTTAATGAACAGCTAAACAAAAGAAGCACGTTTTATATAGAGATAGGTAGACCTACATCACAATAGAGGTATGAAAATACGCCACTATTCTAACACCAGCTCATAATTGAATACCTCGATTAATCAATAAACACAATAATGTTCATTAATCTTATGATTGATATAAAAAAAATCAATTACCTAACTATTCCTAGCTCTTTTACACAGCTCTCATGTTTAACCTTAGAGAGAGGTTTTGTTAAGACATCTGCTAACATATTTTCAGTAGGAACCTATTTGATATTAATTACTCCTGAGTTTACATGCTCTCTTAAAAAATTGTATTTAATGTCAATATGTTTTGACCTCTGATTAGTAACAGAGTTTTTGGCCAAGTGTATGGCTCCTCTATTGTCACAAAATACATCAGTAGGATTTATGGTTCTTTCAGGATCTATTTCAGAAATTAAAGTTCGGAGCCACAATTATTCCTGAACCGTGAAGGACAGGGCCATGTACTCTGCTTCACAAGTAGACAACGCATGTGGTTTTTTTTTTTTATTTTACTGCACCATGAAATGAGGCCATTTTGTAACTTGAAACAAGAGCCAGTTACTGAGTACCTGTTATTGATTTGGTTATCCCAGTCTGAGTCACTAAAGCCCATTAAGTTTCTATTTCCCGATTTACCGAATTCAAATTTAAAATCCACCGTTACTTTAAGATATCTGAAAATTCTCTTGACACATAACCAGTTAACACCTTTGTAAGATTGATTGTACCTACCAAGTAAGTTAACAGCAAAGCAAATGTCTGGCCTGGAAATTTGTGATAAATACAACAGACTACCAATAACTTCTTGATACGGGACACCTGGATCCTTTACTTCTGCCGAGTCTTTATCTTGAAAGTCCAGTCCAGGGTCAAGCGGAGTTGACATCGCTTTCGCTTCAATCATGTTAAACCAGGTCAGTATTTTATTGGTGTATCCTTCTTGTGAAATACAATTCTTGCCTACTTTTCGATCTCTGATGATTTCCATTCCAAGGCAGTTTTTTAGTGCACCGAGGCCTTTCATCTCAAATTTCTTGTTGAGTGCTTGCTTCACCTTCTCTTTCAATTTCTTGTTGTTTGAAAATAACAGAAAAGGTTCGACATACATATCAATAATGAAAATATATTTACCATTCCGTTGGTAATAAACACACGGGTCAGCATTTTATCTGATGAATCCTAGTTCTGTTAGACTTGGTGAATTTTATTATTCCAATTTCTTCCATTTTGCTTAAGTCCATATACAAACTTTTTTTTAACTTCCACACTTTGCCTTCGGTGGTCAGTTCTTCAGGTGGCATCACATAGATATCTTCTTGTAAATCTCCATACAATTTTACTGCACCATGAAATGAGGCCATTTTGTAACTTGAAACAAGAGCCAGTTACTGAGTACCTGTTATTGATTTGGTTATCCCAGTCTGAGTCACTAAAGCCCATTAAGTTTCTATTTCCCGATTTACCGAATTCAAATTTAAAATCCACCGTTACTTTAAGATATCTGAAAATTCTCTTGACACATAACCAGTTAACACCTTTGTAAGATTGATTGTACCTACCAAGTAAGTTAACAGCAAAGCAAATGTCTGGCCTGGAAATTTGTGATAAATACAACAGACTACCAATAACTTCTTGATACGGGACACCTGGATCCTTTACTTCTGCCGAGTCTTTATCTTGAAAGTCCAGTCCAGGGTCAAGCGGAGTTGACATCGCTTTCGCTTCAATCATGTTAAACCAGGTCAGTATTTTATTGGTGTATCCTTCTTGTGAAATACAATTCTTGCCTACTTTTCGATCTCTGATGATTTCCATTCCAAGGCAGTTTTTTAGTGCACCGAGGCCTTTCATCTCAAATTTCTTGTTGAGTGCTTGCTTCACCTTCTCTTTCAATTTCTTGTTGTTTGAAAATAACAGAAAAGGTTCGACATACATATCAATAATGAAAATATATTTACCATTCCGTTGGTAATAAACACACGGGTCAGCATTTTATCTGATGAATCCTAGTTCTGTTAGACTTGGTGAATTTTATTATTCCAATTTCTTCCATTTTGCTTAAGTCCATATACAAACTTTTTTTTAACTTCCACACTTTGCCTTCGGTGGTCAGTTCTTCAGGTGGCATCACATAGATATCTTCTTGTAAATCTCCATACAAGTATGCTGTTTTGACATCCAAATGAACTATGTCTAGATCTTCCCTTGCTGCCAGTGACATCAAGTATCGTACAGATGTATATTTGACTACAGGCGAGAATGTTTCATCGTAATCAAGTCCTTTTCTTTGCCTGCATCCTTTGGTTACAAGTCTGTCTTTGCATGTTGGAGGTTTTGTTTTATCGCTAGGTTTTACCTTTAGTACCCATTTGCTGTTAAGAGGCTTAACATTTTCCGGAAGATCACCGCCTTCAAATGAATCATTTTTTACTAACGATTCGTGTTCCTTAGACATGGCTTTCTTCCACTTTTCATGTTTGATTTCCTCCAGTTTTTCATCAACATTTATTGAGCCATCTAAAACATTTTGTTCCTTAAAATAACTTATATGATCAGACCATACCTTAGGTTTGGGTTGTCTTGAAGAACGTCGGAGAGTAGATTTTTTGCTGTTATTCTTCATGTAATTGTTTTTCGCCTTCATTTTCTCTGTCAGAAAAACCTCGAAAAATTTCTCCATCACCATTGTCTTCGTCTTGTAGGCTTAGATGATCATCTGGTACGTTGTTGATTACTTCATCTTCCTGAAATTTTTCATTTGGAAATATTTGTGAAGATGGGCTTGGTTTCACTTCTGGAACTTCGAGCTTGACTTTGCTCTCGAGAAACACCACATCTCGACTAATTGTGATCTTCTTGCTTTTGGGATCAATAAGCTTGAATCCTTTAGCGTTTTCACAATGCCCTAAGAATGTTAATTTTTGTGACTTAGGATTTCATTTCTTCCGCAATGCTTTAGGTATGTGGATCATGGCTTCACATCCAAAAATTCTTAAATGTGACAAATTAGGCTTCCTCCCACTCTATACTTCATGAGGAGTTTTGTCTTTCAGAATGGTCCTAGTCGATACATTTGTGAGATAAGCTGCTGTTGATACAGCTTCAGCCCAATAGGACTTTGGGAGTCCCGCATCCAGGATCATTGTCCTAGCCTTTTCAACCAGTATCCTGTTTGTCCTTTCTACCAACCCATTTTGCGCAGGACTGTAGCGAACAGTTAGCTTATGTACGATGCCAGCGGAGCTCAGTGTTCGTTTCATTTTCTCATTTACGTATTCACCCCCGTTGTCTGAGCGAATCTTCTTGATTTTTAGACCTGTTTGTGTCTCAACTATTGCCTTGAATTTTGAGAATACACTATAAACTTCAGACTTATCTTGTATAACGTATACAAATATTCTCCGGGAGTAATCGTCAACAAATGTAAGAAAATATTTACTGCCACCGATTGAAGTTGTTTTCATCGGACCACACAAATCTGAATTCACTAGCTCTAAAACTGATTGACTATACATTTTGCTTCTTTTGAACGGAAGTCTGGCCCACTTACCTATTATGCACAGTTCGTCAGCTAAAAAGTTAGGCTCCGTACCGTCTGACATTTGGCTTAGTTTCTTCATTCCTTTCCTGTTTAAGTGACCAAGTAGCCGATGCCACAAAAAATCCTTAGATTGTGCATAAAAACTGGTTTCGTTTGTTTGAGGTGTGTCCAAACAGTATATCCCATTTTTAACATGGGCTTTTGTGACTAGTACACCATCACTGTCATGAACATAACCACCTGTTTGGTTAAACGTTACAACGTGGCCTTTCTGCACTATTTTACTCACCGATAGTAAATCTACTGCTGAGTTTGGAATGTGCAACACATTACTCACTTCTACTTCTAAAGTAGTGTTATTAACAACACATTCTAAATTAACGGTACCTGACACATCTGCGACCAAATCAGTGTTGTATGCAGCTGTTACTTTGGTTTCATTTGGGGTTATGTTGGAAAGTTTAGTTGTGTTTTTTGTAATATGGGTTGATGCACAACAGTCCAGAATCCAACAATCTTCATCTTTAACCTTGTCCTTATAGGCCAAAAAAGCTCTCTTACTTTGGGGTGTAGAAGGATTTTCACTAGGGTGATCGCTGTGCCTAAACACACTTTGATGATTCCTGCCATCAGTCTTTTGTCTACAATGTTTGGCAATATGGCCGGGCTTGCCACAACTAAAACACTTCATAGCGGCTGTTTTCTTATTGAACTTACTTTTTGGAGTAAACAAAGCCATTTCGTTGGTTAGGGTTGAATCATCCATTTTAACATCTTGTAATAACTTCACTTTAATAGCATCACCTGTAATTTTTGTGCCAGAATTTTTGAAGGCCATTATCATTGGTTTATAACTTTCAGGTAAACCAGCAAGAAGTAGTGTTCCTGCCCATTCGTCACTTACATGGAATCCTATCACGTTTAATTTGTATGCAGTCGATACAATTGTGTCACAATATTCGTCCACAGACTTACTGTTATTGTGGTTGGTAATAACTAGTATTCTTAATAGCCCCACTCTCCCAGTCAAGCCGGAGTCTTCGAATGCTCTTTCCAACGCATTCCATGCTTCAGCCGTGGTCTTAGCATTTTTTATATGAGAATAATTTGTTTTTCCTACGAACAACATTATTCTAAATAGAGCTTTCCTCTCTTTATTCTTCCAAGAACACACCTTAGCTTCGTCTTCTATCGTGGGAGGGTCTTTCTCTATCATTTCAAACAAATTATCGTGTTCCAGATAAGCTTTCATTGCAAATTTACAACTGGAATAGTTTTCTCTACCAATTAGTTTTTCTACTATCGGTAATCCAGATGTAGACGAACTAATGTTTACAATTTGTAGTATAAGACCTTTGTTAGTGAACACGCCGCCGTCTAAAACTAACCGCTGAAAAACTAAAGCAATTTTATTTCTCTTTATTTCACTTCACCATCTCACTCGCGCACTGTAATACGTTGCCTGGACCCATAACCTCTGTTAGGATTATTAAATAAATGCCAAGTATATTAGAGATAGTTTTAATAGTTTACTTATTGATAAACTAGAGACATACAATTAACAAGTAACGCCAAGTCGGCCATCTTGATACTGAGACTGTTATTGAACAGCTAAACAAAAGAAGCACGTTTTACATAGAGATAGGTAGGCCTACATCACAATAGAGATATGAAAATACACCACTATTCTAACACATATTTTAAGGGGGGATTTATTTTCATATTAATTATTTATTAATAAGAATTACACTGCTCTTCTATAAACGGTTAAAATCGTCAGCATTGTCTTAACTTATTTTTTGGCGACGAGGCAATGGTTCGAATTTTGTAAAAGTATACTGAGATTGGACTTTGCTAAATAGCTTAAACCCCTATCCACATAAATGCAGATACACTTACTTCTATCTTGCTTATAGCGACCTTGACATTAGGGCCTATAAATATATTAATAGATTGTAGGAGAAAAATATTTGTAGAAAAATAATTAATTATAATAAATGTATATAATATATATATTAAAATAACTATTTTTTAAAGTAAGTTGGCTACAACTTTATTGTAAGGAATGTGTTTATCCGGCGGAACAACGAAATTACTCAAAATAACCTTTAAAATAGTTTAATTCAACCCCTTAACGTACTTTGACGAGCAGTACTCATCATAGCATGATATGAAACACCAATACAATGACGAGCAAGGCTCTCACTTGGTGTTCTTGCTTATATCACATAGACGGAAGGAGCGGTATGAATAAAACTGGGCTCTTCCATTCAATATATTTCAAGTCAAGATTTTTTTTCTATGATTATTAGGTACTTATTCTAGCTTCAGTGAAGATATAAAATTACTTTAATTAGTAGGTGTTTTGTTTGAGAAGTTTTGTGGGCCTCAACGCCACTATGTTCAGATTTACCAGTGTCTTAGAGTCAAATAACTCTTATATTGAAGGTGTGTCCAACAATAAAAATGTTAATGAATAGATTGAATAAAAAAAATTGTGCAAAGAAGTGGTCGGGGATATAAACACCCCCTCCCCCCCCCAAAAAAGTTTAATTCATAAATAAAACAACTATTGAAAGTGTGTTCATCCTAAACCATTTTAGTGAATAATACCAACTTCATAATTTGTCTATGTGTTGTGATTGAGGGGACATAAGTCCCCCAACATTTAGATTTTCTCATACAACTCTTTTATATGGAAAGTGTGTTTTTCACTAACAATTTTAGAGCAGAAATCCCATCTCTAATCTTTTTAGATGAGAAGTTGTGCCTGGGGGGCATATAAAATTAAATATATCTCTCTCACCAAAAACATTTCAGAATTATGGTTGACTCATTTGATGAATACCGGTGAAGAAATTACCTCTCTGTCCTCGATAAATTGTAAAATACAGAAATAACCATATGGAGAGGGGGCAAAAGCCCCCTTCTGAAAATTACATCATGAGGGAATTTTAAGGGACTGTTCCACAATAATATGGTGTAAACAGACTATTTATGGTATAAATAGTCAGTTTACACCATATTATTGTGGAACATTTGGACAGGTGAGAGCAATATAAATATATATTTAAAAAAAAACCCTTCCACCCTTTTGCTCACAGAACTACTGCTCGTGGATAAAAGAGAAAGGGATCTTCTCTGAAAAAATAAAATCGTTAAAATTATAACCTACACCCCCCCCCCCACACACACACACACACACAAATAAGCTTCCCCACTGTTGCTTATAATATTTCACATGTTACATACAGTTTATATGTTTTGCTTGATTTTTAATTAAAAACAAAAACTAATAATCCATTTTGGTACATGAAACATGTAGTAATGAACCAATATTTATTATTCTGCAACTAATACATAATAGGTAGTTTTAGTTACGGAAGTAACTAGTTTAAATTACGACTAATATTGCCTTACATTAGTTTGGGAGACCTCTTAGATTTTTAATTGCCGCCAAATCTTGCCATACTTGGTTGGTAATTACTTAAAGTTGTGCAATATTTTTTATGGATTTTCACCTTAATATTCGTATATTTTAAGCTTTTTTGATTACATAAGCATTCTTTATATAATTAATTTAGTTCTAAATGCATACGTAATTAACGTGTGAAATTCATTTTTCTCAATAAGAAAAGTATTTTATGCTCTGATGTCTTACCCCCACAACGGAATATTGCGAGTACTCATTATAATTAGGTTATTCTAATCTCTTTCTCAAAGCGAGCGCATGAATTATACAGCGGTTGAAAATATACAGCCTTGTAGCACAAACTGTCTTCCCTATTAAATTTATTATTTACTTACTACCAAAATATTATTCAAAAATGTAACGGCTATATTTAAATATTGAGATAATAGTGAATGTCATAGATACAAATAGTTAAATAGTAGTTCGAGGTTCTCCGCTAGGGGAGTAAAATAAAAAAAAAGGAATAGAAGACTATAGCCAACCTAACTAGAATCCTACAAAATAATTGAATCCATCAAAGTAAATATTTGTTGAAATAAAAATTATATACACTTGGAAGTATTTTCTATGTTCACTATTCTACCTAAAACAATAATATTGAGAGATTGTGGTTCAAACTTATTTATGATATTTGAAATGCGCGCATACTAAGTCACAAATATACTAGCGCTTTATGTCTTTAATATCTCATCACTGGAAATAAAGAGTAACACAATTCGTATATCTTTATGTTTGCTAGTCTAGCTACTACCATAGATAAAGGATATTTACTAGCCTACTAGTAACTAACTTTCACTTAAAACGATGCACTTTTGTTATTACAAATTAACTTTAACTGCTATTTTCACATCTTTATCAATAAATAAGTTTATTGTTTTTGTGGCTTTGGATGAATTTTCTTAGAATTTTCAGATTTTAACACCACATGCATAAATAATATAATTAATATACTTTTTTGTTTACTTATTTTATCAACATTTTAAACTTTTTGTGTGGACATTTTTTAAGTTAACCTAGTTTTGATGGTAATATATTATTCGGTCAAGTAGGAGACGCTCTTTTATTAAAGGGCTAATAGCTTTTTTAAACTTCAACTAAATCATCATGTCCCAAGAGGGTTTTGGGAGAGGAGGCAGAGGTGCCATACTGCAAGAGGTGTTTCGTGAGGCACAAAGAAGACCTGGAACTGATAATTCAGATGAATCTAATTCCGCGACGGTAAGATATAATTTCTCTTATACTCAGGGTTGAAAAAAAGCCCGGGTTATTTTAAAACAACCCAGTTGGGCTATATTGTTTTTTTTTATGGTTTGATTAAATATATTATATATGATATCTGATTAAACCAATAATTCAAATATATTAATTATTCGGTATCTAAAGAAACATATTTCAATTATTATTTAATAAGGAAGGGAGTAATAATTGACAAAGAAAAACAATAATGCAACAATTTTATTCTTCTGAACAATGGTCTAAGTTGACTGCATTATCTGATAGCTCGTGATCCTAGGCTTTATCCAAAAAGTCTACTTATGTGGCGTCGCGTTGGCTCGTGGCGTTGATAGCTGCATTGGCAATCACGTGACCAAGTGTAGATCTGACCGATCTAGACCGATGCAGTCTTCTCGAGGTCTTGATAACCATGGATACGAAAGCTACGAGCCATGCAGTTTTCTTGCAGCGTTGGTGCGGTGTTTGACTGGCAATTGTTTTAATATTATCGTTTCGTTTGCTTGAGCACCGACTTACACAAATATTTAGTTTTCATTAGAGCTACCAGCTAATAGATGGCTTTTACACAGTTTCTAAGTTATTCGGTAGGAAGCAGCACTGCAGGCCCAAGTGTGTTGCCGTTCGAATAGTTTGATGCAGTCTTCACTATGAAACCTGTGAGAAGTGTAAAATTATGAAGACTGCATCAAGTCAAGTGTACTTGACTATTCGAATACAGCCTTAATAAAATCACACATTTGTGGCAGACAATTTCCGCACGTCCATCATAGAATCTGCCTTAAAATATGAGTGAAGAATGATCCTGGGTACAGAACGATTCCTGGATAGCTAAGTGGTCAGAGTATTGGTGTACAGAGCCAAAGGTCCTGGGTTCGATTCCCGTGTCCAGGTGTCATTCTTCAATTTTCAGAATTGGTTGACTAGGCTTTAATTTTTTTTTAAGGTTAGGTCAACATCATTTGATTTTTTAAATTATAAACATACTAAATATTTTTATTTTATCTCTTTATTTATTCTTTTACCAAACCCAAATTATAGCTCTTTTAGTGAATTTACACTAGGACTAATCAAACTCATACATAAGCTAGCTCTATTTAATCCTTTTTCGAAAAATTATTATACAACTAAGCAAAAATAAGAGGGTTGATAGCTACTGAATTGCCAACTTGAAATCCGTATTAAATTTAATCAAAACAATTGGATGATTTAATAATCTTTTAGGATAGGTTTATGATAAGAAAAATAATCAAACAAGCTTAACCTAACCTTCCAAAAAATGTTATTAACCTTAAAAGTCAATTAAAACTGAATTAAAATTTTACTTTTGGATGGATTAATACATTAAATTTTAGAGAAGAGTTATTTTCATACAAAGTTGACATGTGATTATTCTGATGGAAGGCATTTTACTTTATTTATTGATAATCAGGTACACTCGCCTCGGTGGCGTAGTTGGCTAACGGGCCAGTTTCGTATTAAGCTAGACTTTTGAGGACAGGGAGATCGAGATTCGAATCTCGCTCTGGTAAACTGGGGGTGGTTTTTCCAAAATGGTTTTCCACTCTACCTCCACACAAATGTGATCTCACTTTCTCTATACTCAACCTTTCTAATTCCTAACCCGTTAGCTTAATTAGTAGGCCTACTTTAGCTTATAACCCGAATGGTTAGTAAAACGCGGTGCTAAGTATAAGTAAGATTATCAGGTATTTAATCAACCAAACAAAATATTTTATTGGTTGGCGCCTTGCGAGGAATGTAACTACTTGTGTGACTTTAAAATATCATTTCAATCTAGAGGATTTAGTGACCATCAATCCTAAGTCTAATTCCACACTGACAATTTTTTTTAACATTCTCTATACCACAAAAAGCAGAAAAGGCTTGCTCACACAAATAAGTGTTTGGAAATGGCATCAAGTGTTTCAGTGCTTTTTTTTAAAAGTTATTTGTGATCACCATGTACACACAACCAAAAGTCTAAGAGTTGAGAGTCGTTAAAACGTTTTTCCAAGAAATCACATGATAACTACACTTGCTGTCTGTGTGGAATGCCAGGCCTCCACCGTGGTTTGGATTCTATGTTAAACTGTATGTCCTTCATTTAATCTCACAATCAAACTACCATTACATATTAGCTTAGCTTGTGTATAACCCGAATGAGTAGTAAGACGCGGTGCTAATAATCATAATAGTAATAATAATACACTAGCTGTCCTTGTTCATTGTCGGTGAGGTTTGTCATTTCACCAATCTCTGCCCTTTAAAAGGACTTAGTATCCAATTTTTTTCAGCATTAGGGTCAGAAAAGTACTCGTGAAAAGTTTACAATAATTTTTCCAGAGATTAGCTATAATAATCTTCTGGACTTCCTCATAGAGCTCTTCATCAGAAGTCAATGAACTGTTGAAGCACTGGAAATGAAGTTTATGACTTCTTTTCCACTCTTTTGGCTAAAAGTTGCAATTTTCTTATTGTAGCTTTAAATTTTTTTTCAACTTGGAAAATGTAAATGGTTTTCCCTTGTAGGCTCAAGTTAAGTCCTTTGAGAAGAGAAAAAATATCTCCCAAGTAAGCCACTTTACACAGCTAAACAAAATCACACATTCTCTCATTTAACAAAGAATGTTCAGTATGTTTGTCCAATAAAAATATCTGCACCTCATCACACAGCTAAAAAAAAAGTGAGAACTTTACCTCCAAATAGCCAATGCACTTCTGTATGTAAGACAAGTTGTTTGTGCTCACTACCGATTTCTTCACACAGCCACAGGACTGAAAAAATGGGTGAATAAGGAGGACCTACCTTGATGGAATTGACAATTTTAATAACATCGTTGATTGTTGATTTTAGTTCTTGTTTTTTTTTTTTTTACTACCAAAGCTTCCCTATGTGTGAAGCAGTGAGTCCACTTGACATTCGGTGCAATAGCTTTGACTCGGGTAATGAGGCTTGTTTTCTGACCCGACATTGTACAGGCTCTGTCCTTACTAAGACTGACCCACTTTTCCCACTTTGGATTATATTTTACAGTGAAGCTATTGAGTGTGTTAAATACAGCCTCATATGTTGTTTAGAGAACCTCTTTATATTCCTACATGCTCAAAACAAACGAAAGCCAATAAATATGCTTTTTTCTGCTACATTTGTATTTCATCAAGTTGTAGTGAGGAAAATATGCCTTGAGTAGGCCCTAAGTTTAAATATCAACTGTTCCACAACACTTCAAGACATGTTGTCAATTCTTCTTTTGACTGTGTCATTTGAGAGTGTAATCGTGTTTATTTGCTTAACAGCTGATTCACCTGCCATAATTCTACACATAGATTTTTCAGCTGGTAGTGTTAGTTCCTTCACTATTGTATGAGGCTTACCAGATTTAGCATTTAGTAATGACATCACTTTATTATTATTTTTTATTTTATATTTTATAAGGCTATATTTTTCTAAAGAGTTTATTCCTTATGTGGGGGAAAATATGCTCATGTATTATTTTCTCGAATACTTAAGAGAAAGTATTTAATCGAGAAATAGGTCTATAATTACCGACACTTGTTTTTGCCCCATTTTTACAAAAGCTATTACAACAATGTGTGTTCCCATTTATGGGGAAAAGTTTTGTTTAACAGGCTATTGTTAAAGATATGGGCTAACAATGGACTGAAAATGTTGGCACAGCCTTTACTAACAATAAACCTTGGATTCCATCTTTGCAGATGATGTAAAATTACATAAAATGAATAAATTAACTGTAGATTTTATAGACTTAAAAAATGACATAAATGGTATTTTACAATGGCCTCTTGAAAATGGAATGTCTATTAACAAATCCAAGACAAAATTTATTTAAAAAGAAGTCCACTAGAAAAACTAATTCTATCCTTTTTACTTATAAATTGGTTAATGATAACATGTTTCACTCTTTTTTTATAAATGATCTAAGGGCTCTCCTCGACAATAAAGTCTACTTCCACTATGTTGACCATATACTATCTCAATCATTGAATTACTTTGACTTATTAAATTTATTACATTATCATTTGATAATGTTGACTGTTTTATACATCTGTTCTATGACCTGGTTAGATCTAAGCTAGAATATGCTACTGTTGCTTGGAATTCCATTACCTTAATTGACTCTCTCAAGTTGGAAAACATTCAAAAGAAAATTTGTTGCTGTATGCATCAATACTTTCCTTACTAAGTTAGATTTATTATGATTATGACAGAATTGGAAACCTTAGGGCTCCAAACTCTCTTCTCGCTTGGACTTTATTGTGATGCCCTTTTTGTTTTTAATAATTTCAATAGCAAAGTTTATTGTAAATTTGCCTTTGATAATGTATGTCGTATATGTTCCTTCTCGGTTCTAGTATAATCCAAAGCTATTTTCTCTCAACAACTCTTAAAAGAATCAAATAGCCAAATCTATTATGTATGCTTTTAGTGAGGATTACTCCATCTAGATATCATATTCTGAAAATTGAAAAATGACACCTGAACACGGGGATCAAACCCGTATCTGATAGCTCATGATTTTAATAAAATCACACATTTGTAGCCGACGATTTCTGCACGTCCATCATAGACTCTGCCTTAAAATATGATTGAAGAATGACCCTGGGAATTGGGTGATTCATGGATAGCTTAGTGGTTGGAGCATTGGCGTACTAAGGTCAAAGATCCTGGGTTTGATTCTTGTGTTTAGGTGTCATTTTTCAATTTTCAGAATATGAACTCTTAAAAGGTTCGAGCCTTATATGCCGTTGGATCTACAGCGCTAATTCCAGATTTGTTGAATTTGACTTTTAACATGAAAGAAAAATCAAACTCAGAGATTTAGTTAAGGAACTCCTTTATCACTTATTTATCCTGTAGAGGTTTTTTCTCAAATATTTAAATTTACATTATTCTGATTTATTTGTTTGCATATTATTAACTGTTTTCTAAATATTTATGCTGTTATTACTCTAAAGCTATTTATCTATTATTTTTATCATTTATCATTAATATGGCCTATTTTTTGTAATTCTTCATCGGTATGTATCATTATTTATCAATTATTGCTTATTTTGTTATTATATGTGTTTTTAAGGTAATTGTTTACTTTTCGGTGCTGGCCTGTTATAGGTCTTACGACTGTTGGCCAGCACCATAATAAAGGAAATTGAAATTTATTACCATGTCTTATTACCCATACTGGCTATACGCCACTGTACTGATTACTCTGATGTGTTAAAAAATAAGAAGATTCAATTTAGAGGAATTGTACCTTCATTTGTGTAGAGGGAGAGTGGAAAACCATTTAAGGAAATCTACTCTCATTACACCCAACCAGGACTAAAACCCCTTATCTCTCTGTCATTGGTAGTCCAATTACACCAATATCATGCATAACATTCAATAGTGACAGTTACATTTTACCAGTCTTTTAGAACATAATACATTTCATATGCACTTACTTGTGCAAAAAGTTCCACTTGCAAAATGAAAAATTTAAATTGTTATATATTTATTAGTGGGTCAGGTGGGCTGGATTTTGATCCCAAAGTGCTTCAATACTTTTGAGTTATGGCTGTCACTTGTAAGTGCAGATGATCTTTTATATTTGGCTTGTTTCTAAATTCAATCAAGTTATAGAAGTGTACAGTGAAAAAATTTGCCTACTAATACATGTTGTTGAAAAACGCATAACAAATTACAAAATTGATTCTTCATCCCAGATTATTTCATGGAAATTTCTATCCAAAATTTTGTAATTTCTTCACAGGGAAATTTTGTTTTTAAAATATAATTTGTTAACATATTTGTAAGGTGTTCTTTTTCTTTTAGAGACAATTCATTGACACTGGTAGATATACTTAACTCAAATTTTTTTTAAAATTTGCAATCATAACCACTAATATGCCTACTATTTTATAGTTTGGAAAACAAATATAGAATATTTTTAAATTGTCTTATGAAGCCTGAGATAAGTGTAGCAAAGCCCAGTTTGAAAAACTTTGCAATATGAACTTTTTTGACTCTTTATTAAGGATGATTTTAATACATGTGCTATGCAACCTTGACCCTCAACTATCGTGTGCCTTCTATTTGTATCAGGCACCTGTGGCTTCCATGGCTCCAATCCCCACAACAGGCCGAGGGCGCAGCGCTATATTTGAGATGATTAGCAAGCAGATGGAAGGAGGTAATGGTGCTTTGCCTCGCCTCATAGGTAGGGGTCGGTCCATCTCAGACCTTCCCTTGCCAGCAGATCTTTATCTACCCTTGGGAAGGGGAAGGTCCATGCTATTGCCACCCCCTCAAGTTGACCAAGCTGCAGGAGGGGACCAGGGAGCCATAGGGGGAATGCCGCGGCTGATGGGCAGAGGAAGATCTGCTCAACACCAAGGGCTTGTTGGGGAAACTGCAGCTCCTGCTTTCTTGTAAGTTGAGCACTGGGTACTAAAATACCGAGTTGATTCATTCTGATATGTGATTGATCACTGTTTCAAAAATGAGATAGCCAGTAAGTCTTAGTTAAAGTGTTGAACAGATGATTTATGGTCAAATGTGGAATTGACAGTGATTCATGACCCTTTACATTGTGTGTTGGACAACTTTCATCTTCAATACTTTTATGAGTACTTAAAAATAAATCTATAAACATCCCTTAGTGGCCGACAGATGGTCTTGAAGCTCAGCTCCATTGAGGCGAATCTACCACTTCACCAGCTCTACACCATTCCCCCATACAAACAAACAAACAAACAAACAGACATTGGGTTCAAGAATTTAAATTGTGTGGGTGTTACTTACCTATAGCAGGGTTTCCATCTAATGACCCACATTGCTTTTTTGCTCTTTTTTCGCGACCCACATAATTGATTGGAATCTAATATTATAAACATTGTGTTTTTAGCTTAGAAACAGAAAGTTTTGACTTGTGTACTTGTGGAAATCCATAAACGCTCCAACAGATGTTCATGTTTCACTTCTTCCTGTTTATCTGCTGTATTATATTTTAGTCATAAAAATAATTAAATATGGAGCTAAACATGTTTAAACTACCACTTTTTATTTTATTTACAGTAATTTCTTCTTAGCATCATGTCTTACTACCTATTTGGGTTATACGCTTATGTACTAATTAGGTGTATAGTTTTAGAGAAATAGGAAGGCTATATTTATAGTAAGTATACCCGCATTTGCGTAAAAGGAGTGTGTTTTATTATCACATACAAAAATTAACTTTGAGCCATGGTCAACAATTTAAAGACAGGATCAATAAACTAAATCCATGTTAGAACAAACACTAAAAGTATCGTACACCGTGAGGCCAACCGACAAAACAAAATAAAACACTTTTCTGAGTTAGGCGCTACTATACAATTTATTAAACAGAGTGGATAACCATTTTGGAAAAACCACCCTCATTACACCTGACCGAGATTTGAACCTCGATCTCCCCATCATTGGCAGTCTAGTCTACTGTGTCAGTAGTGAATTAGACCATGTGACCACTGAAGGGGGTTATTCACAATTAAATATTGGCTATCATTTTTGTATAACTTAACAAAAATTAGCCAATTATGATGCAGCCCACCACTAAACTCGTGGATTCAATTGTGGCTCTTGGGCACTTTTAAGTTGGAAACCCCAGGCCTATCGAGATTGAAGAGTACAATAATTTTGATCAAGTTGATTTTGAAGTGCTGTCAAAAGAAAAAGTGGGTTTTCGGATGTTTTGTTGTATCCATTTCAATTAATATTTACCAAGGTGCACATTATCTTAATAAGCCCAGATTATACGGCCGATCCTTCTTTCCTGCTAAGCTTTAATAAGGTAAACAATATTTTATACTGGATGTAAAAAAAAACTATCTCGCTTGTCTTCAAAAGTAAATCAATTCATAATTTATAAAATAAATATAAGGTAACTAGCTAAAAATGATTTGACGGTCACCATTGGTGGCATAATTACAATTTTCGGGATTTCTGCTACTGATTAATTAATTATATTAATGATAAAACAAAATAATCAGTAATCACGTTATTATTACAAATAATATTGGTTTTATGATAGTTTTATAGCCGAGTTTTCTTTTATTAAGAGTGAACATTAATAACATGAATGTTGTATGCCATGAATGTAGATTATCAATCAAGTAACAATCAATTACACAATAAATCTTTATAAAGCCACTAAAGGTTCAATTTTCAAAAGAAGAACCTTATCTGACAGCTATAAAAGTTACTAGAACCATTATCACATTCGTACTAAAGGTCATGTCATATCCAACTGTCACCTTTGATAGATATTATCAATAACTTACCTATAAAATATAGTTGGATCAAATCCACTATTTTATGAATTTGAATCTCCAATTTATCTTCAAATCTCGAATCTGAATCTGGAAATAATTATTATGAACATAATATGAAGTATAAACATAGTAGAATAATGGAAAATACAAATAGTAACTAAATGTTGACATTTTATAATCAATTCACTATAATAGTCATTTATTAAATTAAGTGTTAATTTACTGGTCTGGGGTCAAGTTGTTAAGCTCATCCCATAATTATAATATCGTCCATGAAATGGCAATATGTTGTAACCCACAAATTGGACAAAATTGAGATTTTACTATCTTTTGACTTGTGGGTTACAACTACACATAATGTTAAAATATTGTATCCCTAAAAAATGTATATCTATTTTATATTTAATATAACTTTAACTTACAACACAGCAATATGTCATAAGCCTAAGAAGTTTTTTCTCTCTCCTGTAAAATGTAGTCACTGTGGGTTAAGACATATTGCCGTTTCATGGACGATATGTTCTGAACCACCATTGATCAGTATTTACCATAAAATAACACTAATAGAATAGCTAAATTTTATCAATTTCGACTTAAAATAATGTGTCTGTGTTTTCTAAAGGGCTCTTTCCATGTCACATCTATTTTAGAAAGATTTAACTTGTTTTTGTCCCAAAATGGTAGACAATGTGAAATTCACCTGATTTTTATCACATAACAACAACAACCGTATTCTTCCTTAGTTATTATTTTGTTTTGCTGTGTTGGCAGGGTTCCGCAAGCGCTTCAGCCAACAGCTCCAGTTTCTTCTGGTCTTCAGAGGGTTTCTCCTCCTCAGAGGATTTCTCCCCCTCCTAGCACGGCAGGGGAGAAGAGAATGGAGCAAATGAGCTTGGAAGAGAAGGAGCCTGTCATTCGCCGTGGAGAAAGCGGTGTTGTGTGAGTTAATTTTTATCCAACCCACTCTCTGTCACGGGTGTTAAACAATGCCTTGGTTCACCTGAATGTACTCTGGTGTTTCATTGTAATAAGCTATTGTAATGTCATCTATCATTAAACTACTGTACTTTTAACCATTCTGAATACTTCATATTGAAGCTAATAGGATGAGGAGGACGCATTCAAGAGAATGAAACAAGGAAAAGCACCAGGTGTTATACCCACACACATGTCATATTATCAAAATATTATTACTATCATCATTACTATTATTACTATTATATATTTAAAACATTTGAATATATATTAATTAAATCATAAAAACACCTATATTTTTAATTTATAGAATAATACTTAGCACCGCGTCCTATTACCCGTTCGGGTTGTACGCTTATTTACTATTTACACTAATGGGATAGGAATTGTGAAGGGCACACATAGAGGAAGTGAACCCTCATTTGTGTGGAGGGATAGTGGAAACCCATCTAGGAAAAATCACCCCCAGTTCACCTGAACGAGGTTCAAACCTCAATCTCCCCGTCCTCAGCAGTCTAGCTCAACACAGATTTAGCACGTCAGCTAACTACGCCACCGAGGTGGGTTTTAATTCAAAGAAAGCCTCTGAATTGAACATGAGGATCTTAGACTGAAAAAGATAGGAGCTCCTAATTAAATATTCCCTAGTTCTGAAAGTTTAAAGTAGAGATGAGGGAGGGGTGTTGGTTGTTACTTTTAGACAGTGGTAGTACATGAAAAAGAACCAAAAATGGGTAGTCAATATTAAGAGATATTTTCTAGAAATAAAAGTATAACATAGGCAAACATTTTAAAGAACAGTTAATCTATTAAAATATTGAAAATGGTGAGTAAAACACAATAAAAAAAAGATGTAACCCAAAAACAGAAATTTAGACATAAGGAGGATAAAATATATTAAAAAGTGCTAACAAATTATGAATACTGCATTAAAATAATTAATAAATTAGATTTTGGTGATCTACCATTGGTCCTTAAAATTTCACATCTATTGAGACTGATTTTAACACCAACAAAAGGTTTTTTTTACAAATCAAAACCAAGTCCAAAACATTTTCAAGACTTGTCTAAACATTTATGTGCTGTATTGAAGACATTTTCAATATAGTGCAGTAGCCCCATGGCTTATTTGGTGCTGACTGACAGCTGACGGCTTTGAAAAGTTACCATGCCAAATTATGTATCCCTACGCCAAACGTTATGAGCTGCAAAAAACATGTGTTTAGCAGCTGTCACTAATGACAGTCAAAATTTAGCTATATACCTAAATGTTGACTGTTAGAAATCAGCTGTGAGCTGTCAGTCAGCACCAAAGAAGCCATGGGGCTACTATATATTTACAAGAATGGTGGCGTTTCCAAGTATCCTTGTTTTTAAAAATGAAATAGTAAAAGCTAGTAGTTTTTCAGGTTTATCATCCAACCTTACAAAGGTAGAAAATGTACATTTAACACAAAAATAACAATAATCAAAAGTAAATCTAGAAACAAATTAAATCACAACAATTTTCCACCCATAAAACATTGTTATAGAAAGAATTAAGTCCTACATTTCAATTGTTTGAAGTAAAATGAAATCAAGATTTCAAGAACTTTTAAAACAACATTCCTCATACAAAGAAGTGGGAAGGGAAGTTGTAAAGACGCTTATCGCTAAGCGGACAAAAAAAACTGAAATAGATTGTAGTCGATGGCGGCACAGGATTTACTCTCTATTAAAAACTGTCCAATGGTTGGACACGGGGAAACATGCCTTAAACTAATCTCTAACTTATATTAGAATAACTTACACTAAGAAACCAAAGTGCAAGATTTTAACTGCTTGTGGAAATGATAAGAGCAGCAGGTGAAGTAGGTATACAATGTTTATACAGGGTGCTGAGAGTGGTTTGGGAGGAAAACGGGGTACTAGAAGACTGGTAAAATGGAGTTATTATAATACTTATCTTCAAGAAAGGAGACAGCAATAGTTGTACAAATTTTAGGAGGATAACGCTGATGTGCAACTATACAAAAATATATGGGAACATACTGGTAAAGAGAATAATAAATCAAAGAAACGAAGGTGGGAAGAAGAACAGCACGGATTTAGGGAACAGAGGACTACATAAGACTTAATCTTTGTCATACAATAGCTGATGGAAAACAGGTATGAATTTGGGAAAGACTGGATAGTGGTATTTATGGATGTGGAGAAGGCATATTCTAACTAGTCATTTGAATATTTAGAATATGATAGTATGGATAGAAATAAAGTTTGGAAAGCGATGGAGGAGGCAGAAGTGGGAAAAGGAGTTGTAATGAGAATGAAAAGCATGTATGAGGATAACAGGAGTTGTTTTAAGATGGAGAATAGAAAGACGGAGTTGTTCCAAATAAAAAATGGAGTGAAGCAGGAAAGTATTCTTTCGCCATTACTATTTGCAATGATAATATAATTCATTCACGACCTAAGTTTACCTGGATGACAGCTCTAAATGTTACCAGAAGTAAGCCCTTGTATATCACTACGCCAACAGCTGATATCTATCACTTTGGATGACTTTAATGAAAACATATGGTAATATATTAATGGGATAGTTAACCACAGTAATTTAGTACAATATTATTTATATATTTAATTGAGAACGGACACAAAGTTTATTTATTGTTTTATTCTACTTTAAAAAAATATTCACACCACTTTCACATAAACTTCTAACGAATATAGCTTCAAAATGGCGGCTGACAAATTTAAACAATATGGTTGAACATGATGGTAAACAAGTTTTTTACAATGATGCACACACACAGTTGATGAAAATATTTTATTCAGTTAAATATTTCAAAATAAGATAAAATAATCAAAATCATTTATTGTATGTAATAAAAAATGACAACAATTTTTTTTTTTTTCCAAGTAAATACGATGCCTGCACTATATGACACAAAATCAATAACGTTTCAAAACAAAGAAAAAGTACTTTTAATCATGTTTAAAATATTGTTTCGAGTTGGATAAAAAGAAATTAGTTTAAAAAATTCAATAATATGAGAAAACCTAAGTTTACTTTATTTTAAATGTAATATATAATAGGTAATTAAAGATCTTTACATTTATAACAAAACAGTGATCTTTTACAACTATTGGCAACCCAAAACCTAAACATATGATTTTCGAACTGTCATCCAGGTAAAAACCTATCGTGAACGGACTTTAGAAATGAGCATGCACAAAGTGTCAGGAAAACTCAGGGAGGAAAGAATGAATGTCATGATGTTTGTTGATGACTTGCTGATATGAGGGGGGGGGGGAGAAGGAAGAGGAAGTACAGGAACAACCACGAGAATGGAAGGAGGAAGTGAAGGAGGGTGAAATGAAATTTAGTATGGTAAAGTGTGAAGTGATGGTAATTACAAGGAAGTGAGTAAGGCCTAGTAAAGCTATAAGTTTGGATGGAGTAGATCTGAGAAAAGTACAGAAAGTATAATATTTTGAAGGCGTGATTGAGGTGAAAGGTAGAAGTAGAAAGGATTTAATAAGAAGATGACACCAGGGATAGTTGTTCTATAGATTGTAAGAGACCTGCAATGGAGAAGTGTAGGGAAGTGTTGTACAGGGTGTACTTTGTATATATTGTCATAAATACAGCAGAAACATGGACATTGAATGTAAGAGAGACTAGGAAAGTAGAGGCCATGGGAATGAAGTTTGTGAGGATCATGCTAGCTGTCGCAAGGAGAAACAAGATTAGGAAAGAAGTTATTCGGGAAAGAGAGGGTGTGCAGGGAATAGATTAGATAATAGAGAAAGCAAGATTGAGATGGTTTCTGCATGTAATGAGGATATAAAATGATAGGATGCCAAAGAAAATATTGGAATTAAATTACCGGTATGTAGGAAAAAGACCGCAAGGGAAGCCAATAAATAGATGGGAAGAGCAGATAATAGAAAGTGTGGAAAAAATTAAAGGAGGAAGAATTGCGGAAGGATAAAGGAAGATGTAGATATTTTACTAAACTGACCCTGACACAGGCTGGAAACATTTTATGATGATGAAAAGATGGGTCTACCAGTTCAATGCTTTATTATGATAACGAATAAAGTAATAAATGATAAAATAAGTGAATGTGTCGAACAAAAGTATACAAGTAAAAAATAGCTGCTGGGGCTGCCTAGATCATTGTACTAAACACATACCAGGAAATGGGTTGGTAACCTTTAACAATGCCAACTTTCTATTATCTGGTTGATGCATTTCTCAACAAACTATGTACTATAGTATTACTTACTCATATTTAGCATCACAAAAATGCTACAATTATTTTTTGCACACAATTGTAAAATACTTTATGTAAAGCTCTACTCCTGACTGGCGTAACAAAAAATGCACAGTTATTTTTGCGCATACTTGTAAAACAGTGTTTTTTTTTAATAGTAAAGGAAAGTAACTTTGAAACAAATGTGCTGAGTGTATGTATATTATTTATATTAAACTTGTACATAGGATATTCATCACTTCTTATTATTGTGTATATATAGTGTCTGAAGCAGCTAGGAATACTGTAATTAATAACTGCTAAACTATAACTAACATTTAAAGGAGGTTGGGAAAATTTAACTCACAATGCAACATATCACAATAATCTTTAGGTTATACCGTGTTTTTTTTAAAGCAGGTAGCAGAATAAATGACACACATATACATACATACCTGGAGTGGTTAATGAGTTATTGCCAGGGATAGCTTGGTTTGATATAACTGTATATGTAAACTGGTCCTTCCTCAATTTTAAGTTTTTTCCAGTTCTAATTGAACAAAGGCACACAACAATGTAATGAGCAAATGTTTAATACTAAATGGGAGAGAGTCGTTTACAAGTACAGTTTCATCAAGCGAAACTAGCCTTGACAACAAATTCATGAGCTGCCCCTGAAATATACATACATAAATGCTTCACATTTAGTAATTTCTAAAGAATTTTTGCCTATATACATATTAAAACACATATGAAAATAGTTTCCATCCTGGACCTTGCGTTAGTTAACTACTTAAAATGTCATGGGTTATTTGTACCAACAGGATTACTATTTAATCTTACATCATAACACATATATGCACAAGCTCAGGCGAGCCCTCCTCACCATTTCACCTTTGTGTGGGGGTTTACTATGATGAGCATTCCTTGACAAAATATGTCAAGTGGTTAAACAATATTGTAAATCTTAATATAGGCTGAATTAAATTTTTTTCTGTCATATGCATTATTTGTGTAATCTGTACCACTCATCATAATCATCATCATCATCATCCCAAACTTTTTCCAACCTGTGGCCAGGTGTGTTTAGTAAATCCTCTACTATCTCATGTACCCCCTGTACCGCAACTCTTGACCTTACATCTTCATTCCTAATCCTATCTCTTCTGGTGACAACTAGCATGCTCCTCAAAAACTTCATTCCCATGGCCTCCACTTTCCTTGTTTTTCTTTTATCCAAAATCCAAGTTTCCGCTGTATATGTTGTATGAAGTATGCTCTATTCAACACTTCCTTACACTTTAGGGGTACTTCTCATTTGCATATTAGGTCTCTTAAACACCTCTAGAATACCTCTCCCTGCTGCCCTCGTCTCTTTATATCTTATCTGCTGCCTCCTTTTGCCTCAGTTACACTACCCAGATAATTCACACTCTTTGGTTCTTCCAAAACTACTCCATCTAGTTCTCTCACCCTTCTTGGCCTTGTCCCCACCATCACTCTCCTCTTTCCAGTCCTGCAACTTTTCCTTTACTTCCTCTTCATTTCCTCACCCATACCAGCAAGTCATCTGCAAACATCATTGCTTTCATTTTTTCCTCGCCCAATTCAGGGGTGCAGAATATGTTTAGAGATCCAATATTTCCCCAGAACATAACATTTTCATAAAAAAAAATCCCAAAAACCATAGCACTCAAAATAAAACATTGAATATTTTATATAGACTGAAGAGAATAAAGATTATTACCTACTACATAGTTTGGAAAATTAAAATTAAAATATATTTTTAGTAATAGTTATTTTTATATAGGCCTACCTACCTTTAATTATTGATTTTCATAGACTTTTCGTTTTTTCGTAGACTCGCCACTACTGCAAGCCGCAAGGTCTATCACTCTCAACCACACTAGGAGAAATACTATCGCTATTTACAACTATGAATTTTTCCTGATCACATAATTTACGTTTTACGAAACTTGCAATACTCGCTTTATCTTTACTTTTAGGTTTTTCTCGGGGATGTTTATTAGATACGTGATATACCAGCTTATCATGTATGCCACACCATTCACAATAAGCACAGTTGACGTCTTTTTTGCTCTTAAAAGTCGACATAATAAACATTTATTTCACAAAACCATCTAATTTCGTCTAAACATTTATTTATTGTACAATGTACAAACCTTAATGGGTCCACTAAAAACAACAATTTCATGGCTACACAATTATTACAATATGTATGTCATGAGTTTAAATAAACTATGCTGTGTAATTAGGCCGTGATATAACACACCTTTAGCTAGAATTGAATTATTAGATTTTTCCTTTGCCCCTTATCTCACCCTCTGACTTCTTATCTAGAACTCTGACTGACACATTATCTTAGTCTATAGACACTGCAACTCTTTGAGCTTGTGTGATCAACCTTTTGTTTTTAATACAAATGAAACTATCATATCAGAACCAGAATGTACTAAAAACGTCAACAAAATGGTTGGACTTTTCCCTGCCCCAAATTTCCCAAGGAATGCTTTAATTTCTCCCAAACCTCGTTCACGCTTTAGGGAATATTTTGCACACTTGACCCAATTTGCCTTCCACTCTATTCGTTAATCATTTCCATCACCAATACAAATAGTAATGGTGAAAGGGAACTTCCCTGCTTGACTCCATTTTTTAATTGAAATCACTCTGTCCAGCTTCTTTCCATCTTAACACAACTCACATTATTATCATACATATTCCTTACTCTCATTGCCACTCCTCTTTCAACTTCAGCCTCTTCCATTGCTTTTATATTTCCTTTATACACACTATCATAGGCATTTTCTACATCCATAAATTCCATTACCAGATCCTTTCCAAACTCCTATCTCGTTCCCATCAATGTCTAATTCCATGTTGCTCCTCTATCCATCTTCCCTTCACACGTTTCCTCATTCTCCTTTCCAGAATCTTTTCTTACATTTTTGCGCATTGAGACATCAGTGTTATGCTTCTATAATTTTCACACCTCTTCCAATCCCCTTTCTTTATTGGTAATATAATACCTTTGTCCAATGATCTGGCACTTTATTCTCCCTCCACATTGCCCTTTCTACTCTATAACACCACTGTAGAGTGTAGACCCATTCCTCCTGCCACTGTTATCATTTCCACTGTAAGTTCGTCCACTCCTGGTGCCTTTCTCTTCCTCATCCTTTTCAAGGCCCCTTCTACCTCCTTCCAGGTTAGGTCTGCTACTTCCTCCTCCATCTCTCCATCCATTTCCCTTTCTTTTTCTTCTTCTTCCTCCCATACCAATCCTTCCTTCTCCATTATCCTTCCTTTTTCATCCATCATTCAACTTCTTTTCTATTTTCCCTCCTCCTTTGGCTCACTTGACTATATAATATTTTCTTGCTCCCTTCCACATCACTCTGTAGCACTTTTGTCCACTCTTGCATCCATATTTTTCTCCCTTCTTTTACTATCTTTTTTGTAATTCTCTTTCTCTCCCTATACTTATCCTCTGTCTCTATGGTTCTTTTTTCAAACCATTCTCTAAAGACTTTGTTCCTGGCATTCACTGCGTCCTTTACCTTTTCTTTCCACCATGGAGTTTTCTTCCATCTTCTCTTTCCACTATTCTTCCGCATATCCTCTGCCACTTCTACCATGCACTTTTTGAACATTTGCCACTTCTCTTCTCCCCCTGTTATGTCATCCTTTGGTAGTGCTCCTTTTCCTGCTTCACTATCTGGCGCCCCTCCAGCCTTTCATGTCTTCGACTAATAGTCTATGGTCCCCGTCCAAAGGCACACTTGGCAAGACGTTAATGTTCATTGTGCACGCCCTTGCTTCTCTATCTAGTAGAAAATAGTCAATTAGGGTTTATTGCCCTCCATTTTAGCTATAGCGCGTTATCTTATGAGTATCCTCGCTCTTCTTAAACCAACTGTTTCTGACCTTCAGTCCATTTCTTGAGCACAATTCCAGGAGTCTCTTTCCTTCATTTCTTTCTATACATTCATCAACTCCTAGTATCTCTTCAAAACCTCTTCTTTCCTTCCCAACTTTGGCATTAAAGTCCCCCATCACCACTTGCCTTTCCTTTACCTGGTGTCTTTCGAGTTGTATTGCATTAATTCTATAATTTAAAGAAGGGCCCCCAAAAAAACCCAACAAAAATACCTAGTCTTTGACTTCACCTCTAACTGTTCTTTTAATTTTCAAGTTATACTTTGATTTCACTTCACATTTGAAAATAACCTTTTCACACCCCTACACAAGGGAATAGTACTAATATATATATGTATATATATAATTTTTTTTCCTGCTATTCTTAGTTTGAACTGTTCTGCCAACTACATTTCGTTGATCCTTGAACCTGGAAAGGGCGTCTATGAGTATGAAGTGAAATTTGAACCAGAGGTGGATGCAATGAACATCAAATTCCAACTAATTTCCTCACTTTTTGGGAAAAAACGAACTTTTGACGGCACGATTCTCTACCTCCCTCAGAAGCTTGATGAAGAGGTAAATGCGGGAAGACAAATAAGTTTCTCTCTTTATCTTAATTCTATCATACATTGTAAGTAAATTATGGCTGGGCAGATGCCGATCACCAATCTGATCATCAGCAGATTATTATGGCACATCGGTTTAAGTGTGGATTCACACGTTCGCCGAAGAACAAGCGCAGAGCCGAAATGCGTCACGTGATGACCGCTTAAGCCAATCACAAGAAATCAGCGCGATCTGCGTACAAAGTTCTGCATTTGTAGAAATAATTTCAGCTTTGGCCGCGCTTCTCCTTGAAAATCGGCGTGGAAGAACCAATCAGCGCATGCGCCAACATTCAAACACGCGCCATCTGTTACGGAAAGTAAACAATGTCGACTCTAAAAACCGATGAATTAAAAGAAAGATTGAAAGAAAGACTAGTGAATATCTAGTGTTCACACATTGTTCTTCTTCAATGCATAAAGCTGCAAGCAGTGCTATTTTCCTTTTTCTTTCCATAATCAGTTTTACAGGTTATCAACACAAACAAAAATGGAGGCAATCAGCTGATTTTAAATCGTCATCTCAATGCATCATGGGTAAACAGACATTCTCAACTTTCCGCGAGTGCATGAACTGCTGCGTTTACTAGGCAGAGCGGATACTCGGTTCTGCTATATATTTTCGGCGAACGTGTGAATCAACAGTAAGCCATGATCGGCATTTTGAACCCGCTTTCTTACCCAAAAATACTGGTTCCTCAAACTCCTTAGATATTTTTCTAACCTTAATTAATAATTTTATAAATAATAACTGATTACTATATTTTTTAGTATTTAAAATAATAATTATTATTAGTCACTTTTCACGGTAAAGATGAAAACAAATAAACAGAATATTAGCTGTTGAATAACTTTTGTGCTAGTTTTGAAATAAATAGGACAGATTATTACAAATTTATGCTCACAATTGAGCAATTTAGATTTATATCAAAGTTTTAGAGACTAACCTATCTTGTACTTGCCCCCTCTCCCTTTTTCAAATAGTCGCCACAGCATATTTAAATTTTTTATTATAATTTTTTTACGTTTATTAAACTTTTTGCTAATAATTCATTGACTAGTAAAATTTTGTATATTCATAAATATATCTTTGTTGTTTTGTATTCTACCTTTGTAATATTGTAAAGAATATAAACCCAGTGATCGGCAAGATCAGCTTCGACCTGATCTTCAAAAGGGTTTATCAACCCAGCTATAATGGAAATAATATTCCTATTCTCTCTTAAGTTAGTTCTCTGTTTCAGACTTCTGTTTCATTTTTATAAAACAACCAAATTCATTTTACCCATGTGTTTTTATTGACAGATAAAGAGATATAACGAAACAACTAAAACTGGCCTGCAAGTCACTATCACCATCATTTACAAGAGGCAGAAGCGTCTTGGCGAGTGTGTCCACTTGTACAATGTGTTGTTCAAGCGCATTATGGTTGTGCTGGACTTGATAAGACACGGGCGCAATCACTACAACCCCAGGGAGGCCCAGGTTATCCCCCAATACAAACTTGAGGTTTGGCCTGGGTACGTCACTGCTGTTGACGAGTATGAAGGAGGCATACAGCTTTGCTTTGACGCATCCCATAGAGTTCTACGAACACAAACCGTCCTTGATACAATGTGTGTACTGCATTATTTTTGAGTAAGGTCAGATGGGAGGGGATTTGAGTGATTGAGCAAGACGTTAGTAACTAGTAATTAGTAGCACAAATATGTGCACCTCAAATCTGGATTTTTTTTTNNNNTAAATATCTTAAATCTATTAAAAACTAGTTCAGAAAAACTTAATTGAAGAGATTTCTTTTCTGTTTGTTTGAAGCAAATAAAAGTGTTGCCCGGTGTAACCACGCAATTCATTGTGTGGTAACACCATGTGCTTCTGCTAGTTATTATATATCTTTATAGAAAACCTCTTATAGTTGTTATTCATTAATAATAGTAATTGATATTCTAATTTAAGTAAAGTAGGCTTCCATAAACTTAGATTTGACTTAAAATATTTGTCAGCTTTGACTTTGTATTGCAAGTAAAACTCTGTATTTGACAATTGGGAAGCTTCACTAATACAAATATTTGAGTTAATATACACATTTATGTTCAATCTCTATGTCATTTTTCATGATTATGTACACCACATATTTTCCTCGCTAAACAATTTTTTTAAATTTTCAAACTTTTTCCTAATACAATGAATCAATAGTATTACAGTTTGTGTTATAGCTTACTCATCCATTTGACTTGAAATGGTATTGGTAAATAATCTTAATTTTATTTGGTGACACTAAACTTAATGGTTTGATAACTTTTTAATATATCATTAATCTCATTGGGATTAAAACCAAATGCCAATAGAAGTTTGGCCATAATTTTATGTTACATTTCAACAAACATGGCTGGCTATGACCTATTTAGCTGTCAGCAATTAATTTTGTTTGCAGGCCATATGACCATACCAACAAATTTTGCAGGTCACCTCTTATATTTACAAACAATTTGTAAAGCTCGGTTTTGACCTTTTTACCCAAATCCATGAGGATCATCTCTCCCACCCCCCTAGTCATGAAATTTTAAATTCATTAATATTTTACGTTAATACTTTGTTCACAAAGAAGTTAGCAGTTTGGAGTAGTTTGACTTAATTAAGCTAACTCATAACATGAAAATGTTTGAGATATTGCATTGTATGTGTTGACTATATTCAGCCCTCAATCCACCAATTCTCGTCTGCCAGCCTATGCCATTAATAATTTAGCCGTGCAAAATTAATTTTCCATTCAATAGATATATTCTCGGTGTGAATTTAGTCAAATGTACATTATTTTCGCCTATAGTTTTAATGTTAAGGATCCTACTTGTTTTTCCACACACACAGGAGGGAGTATGTATCCAAATACCCCACAAATTTCAAGGATGAACTTTTCAAAGCTGTGATTGGCCAGTCTGTCCTCACAAGGTACAACAACAAGCTGTACAGAGTGGATGATGTGATGTGGAACAAAACTCCAGCGGACACATTCGAGAAACATGGAAAGTTGGTATGTCATGTGTTCAGGCGACGTTAGTTTTACTTAGTTTACACCTCACTGAGCTTAAGAATCTTGGGCACTATTTTATTACACTTAGGAATGGGTCCCACAGTTCCATAAGGATATTCAATACTAAAATCCTTAAGAAAAAAATAGTTTTTCATTGTTTCAAGTGAAATTGGTTTAAAATCTCTAATACTGCTTACTGTTAGTTCAGATCGTATTATAACTATAAGATTAACTTCACAACCAGTTCCCAGACCAATAATTTAACACTTATCTGGATGTATGAATGTTATAATAAATGTATTAAAAGAAAGAATGTTAACATTTAATTACTATTTGGGGCTGGTCCATGTCAATTCAACCATTCACTCATCCTGACCATTTTGTATTTAGATGACATTTTTACCATTTATTCTTCCCTTAAATCTAACCACAATTTTTTTAAAGATTCTTTAATGACCCCATTTTTGAGAAAAAAAATTTAATTAAAAAAAAAATGAATTTTTCACTTGCGCCACATTTTTTAATGTTAATTAACTTATGTTATATTTGTGCTAGACTTAATTCTTCGGTTCATTTTTTTCAGTTTGCTATAGGCTTTAATTTGATATTCAACTTGACACACTTTTAACAATAACAAACATTTTGCACTCTTTTAAAAAGTTGTCTTTGAAAAAATAATTGTGATAGATGCTTTTTGCATTATATTGGGAAGATGGCACAGGAAAGGTGGATAGAAACATATGACAAACACAATATGGCTTTTACAATGGAAAGAACACAGTTCACACTTTACAATGCTGCCAATGGACAAAGAGGTAATGGTTGCCTCTTGAAGAAAATTGATCGTTACCTCCCAATTCCCCGACCCAGGTTTCATTCTATCGGAACTCGTCAGGTAGGAGTGTGAAATGCGCAACACAACTTCCAATCTATTCTTTTAGGAAGTTGCGTTTCCAGTCTGTGGCAGAATCAGTTTTTTTTTATTAAAGCCATAGGCTATATTTCCCGATACAGGCTTGCTAGACCGGTCATAGCTTCACATGCCTTATAATCTAATTTAAGACTAGGACAGGCACAACATCCAGTCCCCAACCATTAATTCATCGCTGAAAGGGTAAACCCACATTTCACCAATGATAAATTTTTCGGCCATGTCGGGAATCAAACCCAGGACCCTTAGCTCAATAGACACAGGCTATCGACTGAGCTAAGGTGCTGGATTCACTAAAAGACTACAATATTTTTGTATTGGTTTTATTTTCAGACAACATTTGCTGATTACTACAAAGATCAATATGACCTGGCAATTTCAGACATGAATCAGCCTTTGCTTGTAAGCAGAGTAAAGTCTAAATTTAAAGATGAGGTAAGTTCTTTAATATTCACCTAATTTGGCAAGATAGTTTTCTTCTTTGAATGAATAAACGAAGAAATATGCTTCTAGTAAGTTGATTAATCTTTTCACTTTCAATTATATTCTCCTATTAGTGGTTATTTATAACTTGGCTAAATCACTTAAATAACATAGCAATAATGTAATACTTAACATGTTCTCAACCCACATTGATGGTTGTATATACCCCTCTAGACTGTATTGCCCATGCCAGGGAGATTGGGGTTCAAATCCCGGTGGAGGTCCTGCATTCCTCACATTCACAAGATGTCTTGTCAGAGGTGAAGGAAGGGTTTGGTAATTAGATAAATCTGTGCCGGGGCCGAGGATTGAACCCCGGACCCCCAGCACAGAAGTCTGACACCTTACCCCTAGACCGCCAGGTCACCTATTACTTTATTAATGTGAAAATTGAAATTAACTTTTAACAATTTAAGTAACCAAATGATTTATAAGTGGAAATGCTGATATTAACTCAATTAAATATACTATGATTACTATTGTGTTTTAAAAATTGATTAATAAGTACATCAAGTAGAAGCTTGAAAATGACTGAGCCTACAAAACTTTCAATCTCAGTCTTGAGCTTAAGCGACGAGTTCGAGTTCAAAATACGAGTACTCGCGGAGCCCTAATTATTTATTTAGTAACACGTCAGCCGCATGCTGGTAAGCTAAAATTTGATTGCAGTAGTGTAATGAAGGGGGTTGGCGGAGATTTTGCAACACAGCGCTATTACTCCTCCCATCTCATTCCTGCACATACAGTAGGCCTATAGAATTTATCTAATTTGCAAGTACTATAGGCCTATTGTAATCTAAACCTTTCCCATTTCAGTACCTAACTGGGTTATTTGTGTATATGTCTTATCTGATATGTATTGTTTACCTCGTCACATTAATGTATAGTAAAGTAAAGCTAAAGAATCAGTTTTCATTCCTTAGTCACAACTTTATTTCCCCTTGGTAATACAACTTTTTGTAACGTGAACAGACCCCCAGCCCCTTTAGTTATCAGGAGTTGACTGTACTTCATTTCCAACATTTTCTTTGGAAACCTCTTTTTTCCATCCTCATTACATGCCCATACCATCTCAGTCTTGTTTTTTCTACTATCTCTTGTACTCCTTTCAACCCAACTCTTTCCTGGATAACTTAATTCCTGATATTGTTTCTGTCCGTGACATCCAACATGCTCCTCACAAACTTCATTCTCATGGCCTCCTAGTTTCTCTTATATTCAATGTCCATTTTTCTACTGCCTATGGGACAATGGGTACAAAGTACACAATGTACATCCCTAATACACATGTGTGAAACATGAACAGGTATTGTGACGAGGTGACAAAAAGAATGACAAAAAAAAGTGTCTAACACAGTGAAACAAAGAGTTTTAATATTTTAACATGATTGAATCAAAGGGAGAAAAACTAGGAAAGTCAAACCTTGTTATCCTTGATTCTTAGCCCTCAAATTTCAACGAATCAAATATTTGTTAAATAAAACTATAAGTATGCTAAGTCCACTTTTTCAGTGTGATGCGAAGTGGATTAGAATATTATGAGATATTCCCAAAGCCAAATCGAAGTTCAAATATTTTTAAAAAAATTATGTATGTTTTAACCTTTTTTTTCATAGTTGTTGAATTTGGAATTATACTCTTGAACCGAAGTAGAAGTGAACAAATAATCAAAGTCAAAAGTTTTCGTATCTTCCCACACTCCTATAAAACAAAACTATTTAGGATTGGATTTTTTTCTCCATTTTAACCATTATAATATTTATTATGTCACTTGAATAACGGAAAATTGTAAATGTATGCTACATCATGATATTTGTGGTAGGTTATTTAATTTTTGCATACTCCTAATAAACACATTTGAATTTGTTTTGTGACTAATGTTCTGTTTGCAGACAAGGGAACAAATTGTGTGTTTGGTACCAGAGTTTTGCTTCCTTACTGGCCTGACAGATTCAATGAGAAATGACTACCAATTGATGAAAAGCATCGCTATGTACACTAGGATTACACCCAATCAAAGACAAATGGCTCTTCAGAAATTCATCAACAATGTCAACCGTGAGATTTATTTTGCAATAAAATCTAAACTTACGCATGTTCTTCATAATATTGCTTTATTTAAGATGAACAATAGTAAGGGTCTGCGAGGTCAAGCTTTTTTAGATTCTAGTCGACCTTAAGCTTGGGTTGAGTAAATATGTAGTTTTAAAGCTTAGTTATAATAAAAACACGTATTTATTAATTTTATTTTATTTATTTATTTAGTGAAATAGGATACAGATATTTAAAATAAAATATGTTTTAAAGGCTGTTTTTTAAATAATTTAAATAATCAAGCCATAGTAAATCATAGATCTAGCTTTTAAACATACTATTATATTATATTATGTTTTTTGCTAATACCTTGATGGAATGAGGGGAGAGGAAGTACAGGAATGGAATGAGGAAGAGTGGAATGAAATTTATCATGGAAAAGTGTTAAGTGATGGTAATGACAAAGAATAGGCATGTACATTGAATGTAAGAGAGATGAGGAAAGTGGGGGACATGGGAATTAAGTTTGTGAGGAGCATGTTAGCTGTCATGAGAAGAAACAGGATTGGAAATGAAGCTATCCAGGAAAGAGTGGGGGTAGGGCGAGTACATAAGATGGTAAAGGAAGCAAGACTTAGATGGTGTGGGCATGTAACGAGGATGGAAAAAGATAGGATGCCAAAGGAAATGTTGGAAATTAAGTACAACATTTTCTTTTTGAAAAAGACCGCAAAGTCGGACAAGAAAGAGATGAAAGGAGCAGATAACAGAAAGTGTTTAAGTGAGAGGAGAATGGGGAAGAATGGTGAAAGGGTAAAGGAAGGTAGAGGTAGTTTATACTAAATAAACCCAGCCACAGGCTGGAAACACTGTTGTTGTTGTTACTACTACTACCACTATTCTATTTGGAAGGAGGTACAGGAAATGTGGATATAAACCTATAAAAGGAACAAACACAATATGGCTTTTGCAATAAAAAGAACAACACAGTTCACACTTTACAGTGCTTCCATTAGACAAAGAGGTAATGGCTGCCTCTTCAAGAAAATCAATCATTAGTTGGGCGGTAGGTAACCTGCTTTGAAGGCTGCTTGGTCTAACATGCTACGCTTGATTAGTCTTGACTGTCAATGACAGGGAGGTTGAGTTTGAATCTCGTTAGGGTGTACAGAATGTAGTTTTCCCAAAATGGTTTTACACTCTCCCACCACACAAATGCAGGTACACTTAATTCTATATATAACCTTCCTAATCACTAAAATCATTAACATAATTCGTACATAAGTGTATAACCCAAACGGGTAGTAAGACGTGGTGCTAAATAAAAATTAAAAAATTGGGCGGCAGAAGGCTATTGGAGTTTTGTGCATGAAATGAATTGGAAGTGGCAAACCGTTTGTACTTGAAGGAAAAAGAGAGCCATAAAACTACTAGACACAGCTGGGATGGGGAGCAATGGTTGATGACAAAGAAATGAAAAGAACAAATGATGGTAAACATCAAACTATGTCCTTACATGGTGACCACGGGTCCCAGGTGGCAGACCAAAGGATGGGAATGTAAGAGAAAGGTAGCAACATAAGAAAGAAGAAAAGGCTATATAAGCTAATAAATGGAGAAAAGATCTGTATCTAAGAAAACCAAGAAGCATAATTTATGCCCAAGGATGAAATGCAAAGCTTACAGGTAGAATGAGAAAATTGGTGGACGCTACAGAGGTGGTATGCCCAGTTTCAATATTTAAGGACTTCCTAGTAATTTTTGTTTCAATTAAGTGTGATTTGATCTTTAAGGCGGGGATTTAGCGGACGTGATAAAACGCCAGTGTTCTTCCAATTATATAGCAAAATGAAATTATTATCTTTTGGTCAAAGGATATCCAATTGCATCAGTACAGACATAGAGTTAAACTTTCTTCTCATTGGTAAAATGTGACATATTAACTAAGAGAAGTGTGCAGGTAACTGTCTTGTGTTTTTGTAAACAGAGAGCCAAGAAGCATCCCAGCTACTCCTGGACTGGGGACTCAAACTTTCCCCGACAACAGTTAGACTTGAGGGGAGAACTCTAAATCCAGAGGCCATCATGTTTGGGAAGAATGGAAAGTTCCCAGGCTCTTCCCAAGCTGACTGGGGCAGCCAGTGTACCCGCAATCAAGTTCTAGTGGCAGTGAGTGTCCTTTGAAACTCATCTCCGAGCTCTTATTTCAACTTCTGTGTTTGCTTTATCTATTTATGGTGTAGTGTTAAAATTATTAATTTCTTAACCATAATTTACTTGCTTGTTAGTTAAAACCTCTTCCCATTTTGAGGTATGTAAAAAGACACATACACACACACATACACACAATAGGACTTCCATAGTGAAACACTAACACTGTTTACACTTAACACTGTCACTTGTGGACAAAGGTAACAACTATCCCTAAAAGAAAATTGGTTGACTTTACCCAATCCCTTGATCTAGTTTATGTTCTTTCAGTAATTTCAGGAGAGAACGTGAAATCAGTTGTGTAACTAAGTTGATGCAAGCGATGCGTGTGCCTTGGATGCCAAATGTATTAGCAATAATAGAAGTCTCACTTTTTAACAAAAAAAAAATTGTTTCTCTTATTTTGTAACCAGTATTAAAACGAGTAGCCAGATTGAGTACCGATATAAGAATTCAGCCAAATTTAAGGATCAGTTTTAAACGTGAACTATGTATATATTTGCCTTGTGTGCCATCAACTCTGTGAAACACACATCCTAAATTCCTATTATTTTTCATTTTCTCCCTTTTGAATTTTGATTTAAAACATTTTTGTAGGAAAAGAAGGATTAGACACATTATAGCTTCATTGCTAAATTGCTGTTAAGTAACTTAATAAAATTAATTAGTGCCTAATGGCTTGGAAATGTATAACAAGACAGTGTAGAAACATTGTACAATAATGTAAAGTAATTGATAGTGAAGGAAGACAACCTGACAGGACAGTTAGGTTAGGGCTGGATGGAATAACACACTTCTCTCTTCATTTCTTCTTAAACTTTTACACTTCCACAGTTGCACATTGTTTTGAATTTTCAGACATATTACTTTTTCATTAATGTCTCTTCATATGAGAAATACATATTTCCGAACATTCCTAAACAATGTACAACTCCGGAAGTTGGAAGAAGGGGGAAGTGTAAAAGTATAGTAAGAAATAGAAAAAAGTGTTTGTCAAGTTGTCTTCATTCACTATCACTTACTTTACATTATTGTACAGTGTTTCTACACTTATGTTTTAAAAAAAAAGTTAATAAAATTGACATTTTAATAAGCTAATTTCCCCAAAATATTCTTTAGTAACTTAATTTACCCTAAAAGAAAATGTAAAAATCCTAAACCATTGTAAAATTAAGTGTTTCATACAGTGGCGGCTCGTAGCAAAAATTAGTGCTCCACAAAATGTTTAGCCTTTGTTTTAAAATTGTGTAAAAAGAAAAAACATGTATAAAAAGAATTTATTCAGGAACTTGATAAAATCTTGACAAAAAAAACATTTTTTACTTACTTTAACTTAAATTGTTACAGTTCAAACTTGATCTATTCATTTAAAAGTGAAATCCATTCTTCTTGTTTTAATTTGCGCAAAAAGTTCAATAATTTTCTCCTTGATCTCTGGATGACATGTGAGAAAATTTTTCTCCCTTTAAAGTACTGCAAGCGCATTTAGTCTTTCTCTTAAATAAAAGAACCGAAAAAATTGAATAAAATAGAATAGCTGGAAACAGAATAATAATCTAATTCTACATTCTTCTACACTTTATCACATTCAAGAATATGGTACACGGTTTTTAAGCACAACACATGCTGAGTAAAAAAAAAAACTTTGTTACACCATTGTGCCAGAGCCGGCACTGGGAGAGCAACAGTGCTCTCGCTACCTGGCAGTCCTGCCTTCCTCCCCACCCCACTCCTATGTGCGCATGCGCACAACAGTCAAACACCACGCCGCTGGCACTGTAAAGCGAACAGTTCCATACAAAGATTTTTGTATCTTTTTCATAAATTGGGGATGGCTACTGAAGTACTGACATTAAGCTTAAGGAATAAATATTGTACTACAAAAATAAAGAAAGCATTAAAGAAAAAAGGACTCATTATATTAAATGTATCGATAATATCAAATGGAAATAGTGGTTGCTGCAGTTCAGCAGTGCTTATACATGAACCGCCACTGGTTTCATATTTTATTTATTATTCCTTAGTTTAATCCTGCATGATCACGTCTTATGTTCCAATTCCATTCCTCTAAGTGCAGTTACACATCCTCATTGTATGGGCTTTTGATAGGCATTATCATACTGAGAAACTTATTTCAATTTTTAATGTTTATAAAAGTTGATTCTGCTCATACTTTGAAATTAAAAATAATATAACTAAAATAATATTTCTAGAAAACAATATGGAATATTAAATGCCTTTTTTATTATAAAATGTGGTAAGTTTGGTAAAATATTTATTGCAAGAAGTAAGATAGACAGTTATTTTGGACAGGTTAACCAACATAATTCTATAACTAAACTGTAAATAAACTAGTGCAAGTTTTTTTAGTTAATTAATATGAGTTTTAAATAGCATAAGTTTGAAAACATTTAATACAATAATATATTCTTGATATTAAATTTTTAATTAACAGAAATAATTATTTTATAAAGAAACCAGTTAAAAATAGTAAAAGAATCATTACTTTATTTAGTAATCTATTTAGCTATTTTTATTTTCATTACTTTGTCATGGCAATACAAGCAAACAACTTCAATCAAGTATGATTCAAAATTGACAACAATATTGAATAAATTTACTGGTCAATAGTAGCTTTAAAGCTCTATTATGTTATTCAAACAATGTATTAAGTAACCAAATGATTTATAAGTGGAGATGCCATTTTTGTCTAAATTAAATAGCCTATGCTTACTATTGCTTTTTAAAAATTTATATTTAGTACATCAAGTCATCCCCACTTCACACACCCCTTTCATTCTTTAAGTAGTTGACATTCTTTCCGTATGCAATGTTAGTGTGTCGTGTAATAATAACAAATTTACAGTAGTAAAATGCTTCAATCCAGATGGGAAGCTTCTTTGGCATTGTGAATATATATTTAAATAAATTTGTCAATTCAAATTACAAATATTGGCCTTAAAGAATAAAAAAAGTTACAAAATTAAAATAATTAGTTTACTATATACTGTTATAATATTATAAGTTTTTATTTTGAAGCCGGAGGAGTCGAGGTTGGTACATTTTCAACGACTCCGACTTCACAGCCATGATTTAAACCAAAGTTATTAAAATTTCTAAAGGCATCAAGTGTTAGATCTTCTATTTATAGTGGAATTGACGACAGTCAAGTTTTGCTGTAGCCAATGTGTTTGTATATTTCTGTGGTTGTTGATTCGTGTATTCTATTTACGGACTATTATGTTACCCCATTTGTTTTTATAGGTTAATCTGAACAACTGGGTGGTTGTCTATGTGCCCAAGGACCAACGAGTTTCTAATGATTTTGTGAGTACAATGAAAAGGGTAGGCCCTCAGATGGGCATCATGGTCTCGGATGCCAACATGGTGCCGTTGAGAGATGATCGGGTTGAGACGTTCTTACGAGCGTTGAGGGAGAGTATCACTCCATCTACTCAGATAGTGGTGATTATCTGCCCCTCTGCACGCACAGACCGGTACTCGGCCATCAAGAAACTATGCTGTGTGGAGAAACCGATAGCTTCTCAGGTAAGAATAAAAACATTTGTTCAATCTAGAGATTCTTCCTATCAAAAAGTATTGTTAATTAGTCCAATTTTAAGTGGTCTTACAAATGATCTTATCTGAGAATGTATAACCTAGTAATATTGAAAAAATTGTTTTCAAGGTAATCAATTCAAGAACAATAATGAAACAAGACAAAATCCGGTCTGTCACCCAGAAGATCTGCCTGCAAATGAACTGCAAATTAGGGGGCTCGCTTTGGCGAGTTCAAATACCATTTGTGAGTATTAATACCCCACATTACACATATATTTATGCGGTGGGGTATTTCTACTAGCTTTTTATATACATACATACTCTATTACTGTTTCCAGCTGTGGCCTGGGTAAGTCTTTTATAAAGACATTATATTCGTAGCATCATATGGCTTAGAATCTAATTTAAAACTAGAACAGGCACAACATCTAGTCCTCGGCCGTTAATTCATCACTGTAAAAGGGTAAACCAACGTTTCACTAATGATACATTTTTCTTTCGTGCCAATAATCGAACCCGGGACGCTTAACTCAGTAGACAGACACGCTGCCAACTGATCTGTTTTTTAATATGTATATCTACTGTATTTATCCATATCCAAGTCGACCCCCAGTTTTTCAGTGGTTCTGGATAGATTTTTTGTAAGTCGTATTTATTTTATCATGAATGAAGAAAATAATAATTATGGTAGACTTATTTTGTAATGTTAGCAAATGTTTTTTTTATTTACAAAATAAAATACCTATGTTGACTTAAAATCTAATTAGGGTTGCGAAATTTCTAAGGAATTTATTTTTTCTCACAAATATTGCTTTGCATAAGAAGGTTAACTTTGGAAAAGTTTCATAAAACAATGAGAAGTCTTCCTTCTCTCATACATATATGTATATAATTTAACAAAAAGAAACGATAACAAATAAAATTCCCAGACAATGACAACAATGCACTAAAATCATAGATGTGTGCCAACAACCCACAGGTAACGTGCCATTGTTGTGCAAAAGGACTAAAACAAAAAAGGGCATTAAACTAAACAAAATTTTTTACCTGGTTCAAAAAGGCATCAGGGTGAGATAGAAGAGGTAAATTGTAGGGAGTACAAAAAATTAGGTATTTAAATTATTTATTTATTTTAATTTAGTTATATGTAAAATCAAAAGATGACACAAACAAGTAAAAAACAAAATTTTAAAATGGTGGCCTTAATATTGATGTACAATCGTTAAAAAGGGAACAAAACCCTGTATTGATCCATTAAACAAAAGTTTTAGTTACACAAGAAAAACAAATTAAACAAGAATGCTCTTTAAAAGGGAAAATAAAAATAACAAGTTAATTTACATTGTATAGGTGACCTGGCGGTCTAGGGGGTAAGGTGTCAGACTTCTATGCTGGCAGCCGGGGTTCAATCCTCGGTCCCGGCACAGATTTATCTGATTACCAAACCCTTCCTTCACCTCTGACAAGACATCTTGTGAATGTGGGGAATGCCAGGCCTCCACCGTGGTTCGGATTCCACGTTAAACTGTAGGTCCTTCATTTCATCTCACAATCACCCTACCATTACACATTAGCGTAAGTGCGTATAACCCGAACGGGTAGTAAGACGCGGTGCTAATAANCATCTCACAATCACCCTACACATTAGCGTAAGTGCGTATAACCCGAACGGGTAGTAAGACGCGGTGCTAATAATAATAATACATTGTATACTTTGAAACGTCAGAATATATAAGTTTGCCAAAATGAGCTAAATGCCATTAATTCTTTAGCCAAATCACAACAAATGGCGATTTTTTTAAGGTAATAACTTAAACACATCTTCACAAGAATTACAATTTCATTGAATAAACACATCTTAACAAGAATTACAATTTAATTGAATAAAATCCCCATGAGGCCCAAAATCTATTGTAGCTTCTTAATGCTTGGTGGAAGGAGATGATTAAAACAAATACATAATAAAAATAAGGTTAAAAAAATTTAATAAGAAAAAGACTTGGCTGCCTTCACATTACTGATTAAAGTAAAGAATAATTTGAGTTTAACTACATTTAAAAAAAGTTAAACGAAAGTAGCAATAAAAGGAAATAAACTGCCTACATTCAACCTTAATGAGTTCCAATGGTGAAAGACATTAGAGACACTGAGAAAGCTACAAACCTAACCCCAAGTCAAAAACCAGAAGTTGGTCAAAAAAAATAATTTAGAAAAATTCATTATGCAAAATGAATTTGATCTCAAGAACAACATTATTACAACAACAACAAAATCTCAGATTTCCAAAATAGAAATAATTAACATAAAATATCGTCAAAGATAAAAAAATAAAATGTTGGTGCCAAATCCTGCCACTTGATGGTAGATCCTGTCACGTTGCCGATTTAGTGTCATCGTCTGTTTCCAGATGGAAACACTTGTCTTGTTATTAAGAAGTAGTATACTTTTTTTTTATCAGATAGTGTTAGTGTCATTAACATAAAAAAATATTAGGTCGAAGAAAGCAAGATTAAATTAGCCCAGAAGCTAATTTTTATTATCTCAAATGGTAATCAGTGAAAATCCGAGTCTCATTCATACCCTAATCCCCCTAAATACTAACATTAGACTCGACTATTAACAAGCTAGCTGCTTCTAAAACGTGACACTTTCACTATTACAATGATTTACAGAAAATAAAATAATATAAAGTAAAGAGATATAGGAAGAAATCAAAGGACAAATATACAACAAACTGTTGCTTTTATAAAGAATTTTACAAAAAATCTAACCGATAAACAAGTCTGCTATGAATTACAGTAAAAGTCAACCGCCATGACAACCAAGCATAAAAGATTAGTGATAATTAAACAAACATCTTTATTCCTATTTCATAACCGACAATCTAGAAACATCTAATCATATCATAGATAATAATTTACTTGATATTATTCAAAAGTTAGATATTTTGTGGAGTTTCACGAATTAAAACTCAAGTTCGGTACCGTTAAAATTGTCTAGTAAACTCTACATATTATTGATTGTTTAGAATCGATTTGAGCTTTCTCATTATTTCTTACTTGACAAGTGCTAGCTATGTAGGAAAAGTCTTTAAGACTTAATCACATAACAATTTGATCATTCTTTTTTTATATATATAATAAAGGATATTGATAAAACTAAAGAGAAGGGAAAAATAAACAACTAAGAGTAAAATTGATGAAGAAAGCCCACCTAGGAAAAGAGGGGAAAATGTGGGAAGAATCCAATGCACAAAGGTGACATCGTTTTCCTTTCTTCTGTCTTCTTTAGTAGAAGTAGTCACACACACACATTTTAACACAAATAGAATAAAATATCGCTATTGTTGCCTTTATCAAACACAAAGAAGAAAGAAGAGAGTACAAATAACACAAACACTGGATTACTCCATTTTGAATTTATAGAAAGACTGTTAGAAACACTTTTAAATTCAAAATGGAGTGTTTTGTGTTATTTGTACTCTCTTCTTCTTTGTCTTTGATAAAGGCAACAATGCTGAAATATTATTATATTTGTGTTAAAATGTGTGTGTGTGACTACTTTTACTATAAAAAATAGAAGAAAGGAAGATGTCACCTTTGTGCATTGAATTTTTCCAACATTTTTCTTCTTTACCTAGGTGGGCTTTCTTCATCAAATTTACTCTTAATAGTTTATTTTTCCTTTTTCTTTAGTTTTATCAATTTCCTTTATTGTAAAATTATTTAGCCATTGGGCCATCTCATTTTTAAAACCTTGCTTTCTCTTTTGTTTAGTATATTACAAAGGTATTCTGACATGATTACATATGTAGACACAATCTTAAAAATCAAATAGCCGAAGCTATTATTTATGCTTTTCAGTGAGGAATTCTCCCTCAAGATATCATATTCTGAAAATTGAAAAATGACACCTGGACACAGTAATCAAACCCAAGACCTTTGGATTAGTACGCCAATGCTCAAACCACTGAGCTATCCAGGAGTCGTCCCGTGCCCAGGGTCATTCTTCACTCATATTTTAAGGCAGATTCACTAAAAAGCATAAATAAAAGTTTTAGCTATTTGATTCTTAAATATGCAATCCCTTACAATTATAATAATAGACTTCACCTTAAAATATGAGTGAGGAATGACCCTGGGCACGGCACAATCCTGGATAGCTCAGTGGTTAGAGCATTCACGTACTAAGCCAAAGGTCCCAAGTTCGATTCCTGTGTCCAGATGTAATTTTTAAATTTTCAGAATACAATCTTAAAAGTCAATCGTATAATTAACTAAGATAAACTAATGGCTTCCATTGGTTGAAAAGAGAAGTTGTTAAAATTGGGTCTATTTTGTCAAAATAGCAAATTACTCCATCTCATAAAATATGTTTTTTGCTCATTACTTATTATTTGTAACAGTTACTGTTTCTAATTTTTGTATTTTAATCTCCAGACATAAAGTTTGATATAAAATGTAATCAATAATAATAAATATAATTTTAAATGTGCAAAGAGCTGATAGAGTATAAATAAACTCAACTCAAAAACCACTATTGCCTGGGGTCGCTTATAATTTTGTCTTATGAAAAAGGGTCGCATATAAATAAAGTTTAAGGACCTTTGAGCTAGAAAGAGATTGTTATTATGAATAATAAGCACATGCACTGCGATTTAAGAGGGAAATGCTCCATTGTGAAAATGTTAAAAGACCCTCTTTCATCATGAAGTTATTAAACTTGTTTTAATTTGGTTGTGTATCCTTGTTTCAGAAAAATGTTATGGTTTGTGGTGTAGACTCATACCACGACACAGAGTACAAGGGTAAAAGTTGGGCAGGGTTTGTGGCGTCCCTTGATGGGGATATGACCAAGTGGTACAGCAGGGTAGCAATCCAGTTACCCAGCCAGGAATTGCTCGACACATTGGTTGCAATGTTAATAAATGCAATCCATAGGTACAAGGAGGTAAGAAAGTCCTAGCACTAAATAAGTTTACAAGTTATGATTTAGACTAGAGATAGGTCAAATCCTATATTTCTTGGATAAGAGTCTTAAATTTTTTGCTCAGAACTCAAATCCTTAAAAATAAATAATCTCAAAAGTGAAAATATATCATTTTTTTATTGTTTAAGTGTTCATGCCACAAAAAATTGTATTTTGTTTCTTGTGTCTATTACCTCATAAACAACTAAGTACACTTTTATAGTAAATTTATTTTATTAAAACTTTTTTTTTCGCTATTCTATTTAATTCCATTTACAATCGTTTTAAATTGTTATTTAAGGTTGAAATCTTCATGGTTGCATTCAAGATCCCTTTTCGAGATTTTTACGAATCTCATGAATACCATAGTATTTGAGTGTCCCATCTACAGTTTTTATTTATTTTTCTATTGTTGAGCCTTAGAACAAAAATGTGAAAACTCTGGTCCATGGGCCATGTTTTCATTCTTTTGTAACACATCATAGTCATTGTCATCACTGCAGCTATCCATTATCATTCTTGAAATGGTAATTAAATATTGTTTTTGGTACTGTGCTTTCATGATAATATTTATTTAGATGGTAAATTAATGGCCGCGGACTGGATGTTGTGCCTGTCCTAGTCTTAAGCTAGATCATTGAAGCTATGACAAGCCTAGCAAGGTAGTAGTGGAAAATATATGGCTTGGATTAAAAAAAACTGACTCATACTACAGGCTGGAAATAGTTTATGGATCTAAAGTAAAGTATTTATAAGAGCTTTTAAACAAAACCTATTTAAGTAGGTCTATTTTTTTTTTTTAATTTAGGCTGTTTGGGTTTTACGCCTATATACTAATTACACTAACGGGCTAGGAATGAGGAAAGTTGAATTAAAGGAAGTGTAACCACTTTTGCGTCGCAAAAGAGAGAGTGGGAGACCATTTAGGGAAAACCACCCTCATTACACTTGATCAGAATTTAAACCACAATCTCTCCACCGTCAACAGTCCAGTCTATTGTGAGTGTGATGCCTTAGACCATGTAGCCACTGAAGTGGGTAATCCTTAAATCTGGAATATTTTTAAATATTTAAAGGCTCACATCACTAGACTTAGTTTTAATTTAGCAAAAATTGTGAACACAAAGATTATAGTTGTATATTAAACAGGAATAAAGGTGAATATTTGTCTCAAACATTGTGTTGTTAGCCGGCAGGAAATGACATTTTTTACAATTTCTTTGAATCTTCTTTATATTTGGAAGAAGGTACAGGAAGGTAGATGGAAAAATATAAAATGAACTAGGGGTGTGTGAATCTTTGAAACTTCAACTTGGTTTCAAAACAAACAACTGCTTCGACTTTGCTCCAAAGCTTTGCCAATAAAAATAATGACGGCTAAAATACTCAATTTATGTCCATTTATAGCCATTCTGATCTGTTTTAAATTAATATTTATATGAAAAATATCTGAAGAAATCGAATTGCATGTTGTGAGGGGTGTGCGGGGAACCTTTTCTTACAATTCGAGATTTGGAATATAAAAGAGTATTGAGACACAAGAAAAAGACAAGAACCCGCCTCGGTGGCGTAGTTGGCTAACGCGCTAGTCATGTTGAGCTCGACTGCTGAGGACGGGGAGATTGAGGTTTGAATCTCGGTACAATTCCTAATCCATTAGCGTAATTAGTACTTAAAGCGTATAACCCGAACGGGTAGTAAGACACAGTGCTAAATAATAATAACAAGACAAGAAAACATCCTTCAAAAGTATAAAAATGTAAATTATGTTTATTAAAGTGAATATATGGTTTAGAGAGTTCCTTTTTGACATTTAAACTGGCACTTTCTTTAGATTATCTTATATTTCATTCAAACACTCGAGATATAACTCATACACATTTTAAATTTATTTAATAAAATAGTGATAGTTTGTTAAAATCATTAGGGCTCTGCAAGTACTCAGATTTCAAGTCGAGCTTGTCCTTTAAGCTCGATATCAAGATCAATAATTTTGTAGGCTCGTCATTTTCGATCTTGCATTTGATGTACTTAATAAAAGAAATGCAATAGTTAGCATAGGCTATTTAATTGAGATAATATTGGCATTTCCAATTATAAATCATTTGGCTACTTAACAAATAGTTAAAATTTATTCAATATTGTCGTCCATTTTAAAATATCCTTGATTGAAGTGGTTTACTTGTATTGCCATGACAAAACAATTTAAATAAAAATAACTATATAAATTACTAGATGATTGAATGATTCTAGTTACTATTTTTACCTGGTACCTTTCTAAATTAATAATTTATGTTAAATTAAAAATGTAATATCAAGAATATATTATTATATTGAATGTTTTCATACTCGAGTTATTTAAAACTCATATTAAATAATACTTTTAACTACAAAACTAGCACTAGTTTAGTTACTATTTAGTTACAGAATTATGTTGGTTAACCTGTCTAAAATCAATGTGGATCTTATTGCAATACATATTTTACCAAACTTACCACATTTATATTAAAAAAGCATTTACTGTTTCATATTGTTTGCTAGAAATATTATTTTAGTCATATTATTTTTAATTTAAAGTATGAGCAGCATCCTCTTTTATAAGCATTAAAAATTGAATTTAAACAAATATCTCAATAAGATAATGTCTAGGGAGAGCATTTACAATGCGCATAGAGGAATGGAAATTGAACAGAAGATGTGATTGTGAACAATTACACAGATGAATAATAAAATAAATATGAAACACTTAAAATTTCTAACTGTTTATGATTCTTACATTTTCTTATAGGGTAAATTAAGTTACTGAATCAAATTTTGGGGAAATATCAGCTTATTAAAATGTCAGTTTTAATAACTTTTTAACAAGACAGTGTAGAAACTAAAATAATGTAATGTGATAGTGAAGGAAGCCAACCTGAAACAATAGTTAAGTTAGGTTTAGATGTAAAAAAAAACACTTCTGTATTTCTTCTTAATCTATTACACGTCCCACTTCTTTGGAATTCCACAGTTGCACATTGTTTTTAATTTTCAGAAATATTTATTTTTCATATGAAGAGACATTAATGTAAAAGTAATATTTCTGAAAATTCAAAATAATTTGCAATTGAGAAGTTTTCAATGGGAAGTGTAAAAATTAAAAAAGACATGAAGAAAGTAGTGTGTTTGTTCCTGTCTAGGACTAATCTAACTATCCTTTCAGATTGGCTTCCTTCACTATCTGTACAGTGTTTTACACCGTCTTATTATATAATGTTCAAACAATCATGGAATTATTCATTTAATTACTTTTTAATAATAATTATTGTAATTTTAATGTCCTTAAAGACATTAGTGGTGTTCCTATTTTATTTAAAATCGTATTTTTTTTTGTGTTATTTATAAATTAAAAACCGATATTTCCATTTTTTAACTGTTTTACCAAAAGTACTTATATTTATAAAAAATGAGTGTCATTCATATTTTAAGAACATGTGTTTTAGTATATGTTTTAAATCTCAAATTTTAAAGATGTGATATTTACATTTAAAATAAACAAATATTTATACTCTTAACATTTTAAAATTATGAATGTACTCGAACTCCTTTTACAATGGACCACAAATAATAATTAATATATCAAACATTATAAAAAAAGAGTTTATTTAAGAATGTTGATGTTTGGTAGCTTCATTTTTTTTAAATATGTGTTTAATGTCAAAACAAACAAAAAATCCCCATTCACCAAGAAATTTTTTATAAATGTTAGGTTTCGAAATTTGTTTAAATGTTGTCTGTAAAATCTGGAAAAGTCAGGGAATTTGACTATACAAGTTTGTAGTAAACAATTGTTAAAATGGTGTAATATTATTTTTATATTGAATTAGTGATGAGTCAGCAGTGCCTGCAGTAACCTAAAACAAAGCGTGCTTTGTTTCCCACTTGAATCGTAATGTGAAACAGCCAATCCCACCCTACTTGCAGGAATGGATAAATTCCTTACCTTTTCTCAAGCATTCGAGATCCAATCAACCACTAATAAATAATTTTAAAAAAGCAAAACAAAACAATCAGGCTCGATCTATATAGAGTTAAGAAAATTATATTAAGATTAGTTCTCAACTCTTTTGATACTAGTAAAGAATTAAACATTTAAGTTTGACATCCCTACTGATTATATTTTTACTTGCTGTTAATTGCCCCCTTTAATGTTATTACAGGAAAACCATCAATTTCCTGATAAAATAATATTTTACCGAGATGGTGTTGGCGATGGCCAGCTTAACACAACACTAAAGCATGAGATTCCTCAAATTGAAAACTGTTTTCCCAAGATATGTCAAGGATACTCACCAAAGTTGACCTTCGTTGTTTGCCAGAAGAGGATCAACACGCGCATATTTGCAGATCTGGTAAGTTTTCATTCACCAAGTGTTAAGGTCCTAGATAAATATTGTAACCTCTGGTATAATTTAACTTAGCACAGCCAAGACCAATTGGCCTCAAAGGTCAGTATTTTATTTGAATCCCAAATGGGTGTACGGGAAGTTTTATTCCACATGATGATTATCATTGTGGTTTTCTAATTTTAATATTTTTAAATTTCCTTATTCACTTGCCTCTTCCTATGTTCTCAAATTATTTTGAAAAAATTGGATAGCCTTAAAACCAAAGTTGTACAAATATTCAAATATTAACTCCCAAACTATTATTTGAAATCCAAATATTGAATTCTAAAAAGACAAAATTTCATAGCTAAAAAAATATTCCTAGGGTGTCTACCACTCGGGAAAATCAGGGAAAACGGGAATTAGCCAGGAATTTTTTAAGTGATTGGGAATTTGGTAAATTACAATAAAAATCAGGGAAAATGTGATTTTACTCAAAATATGAAATATAACAATAATTAAAACAGTAAATAATAATGTTATTCAAACTGTAGTTTTTTTGTTTGTAGCTTTGTAATATATTTTATAATCCCTAGTAAACGATGTTAATACAAAAAAAAAATCAAATGTTTGATTAAATTTTAAAACTTATTATTCATAAAAAAAAGATTAACAGAAAGATGAGGGGAAGTGGGGGAATTAGAAGGTTGTGACATACTTTTTGGTCTGGAATTTTAGGAAATGATCAGGCGAAAAGTTGGGAATTTTATTGGTCAAGTTGAGTAGACACCATGATTCCATCACCTTATTACTTTTGCTTAGGGTGGAAGCCGTGGAGGTTTGGACAACCCTCCTCCAGGCAGCATCATGGACCACACCATCACAAGGAGGCAGTGGTATGACTTCTTCCTCGTGTCACAACATGTCAGACAGGTAGGTTTTGTATCATTCCACTTAATGAGTTATAGCTGTAGCTATCAACAAAGCTCAGATTTTGATGACATGTAATTTTATTTTAACTTTTGGTTCATCACATATATTGCTCAAAAGTATATAAACTCTGTTCATTATTCTCATGTAGAAATTTATATTTTCATGGTTTGCGACATTTTTTGGCAATTTTGAGTCATTTTAAAGCATTCATGTTGAATAAATATATATTTAAATACCAGTAATATACAAATGCATTTATTTTCTCAACATAAAGTTGTTAGAATGAGAAGATAATGTAGGCAACTAACTTTGTATCTTCTTAGCTAAAAAACTTTGTATCTTCTTTGCTAAAATGCTTGTACATTTGTAAAATACACATTCCTGGGGAAAAACTTTAAGTTGAAGAGGGTTGTGTTGGAATGGGGTGGCTATAGGTTGCGCAACATGTGTTAAACTCTGGCTACTGGAATGAATTCTATAGTTGTAAATATGATGGCTGACATTGCTATTGCCTCATAACCTTCTAACCTTGTACTGATTCCCAAAATAAAAGTTTATATTGGAAGATGCATTTGACTCTGAACTACAGACTGTCCGAGAAGTCCCAGTACCCTGTAAATATTTGCTTACTACGCAATACTTACTTAATCTATGGAATTATAAACTTTAAAGTTCATTACCACACCTACAAAAGTATGCCACCTATCCCTATATTGAGATAGTTCTATCCAGGCCACCTCATTACACCCTATCTTTTTCAAGTCCATTACAACGACATCCTTCCATCTTCATCAAGATTTTCCCAATATTCTCTTCCCATTGGATTTGCTAGTCAGTACCCTGATCATGGTTCTAGAATCCCCCATTCATGCTGCATGTACTTCCCACCGTAATCTACTAGGCTTGATTACTCTAACAATGTCTTGAGATGAGTAAAGGGTATGTTACTCACCATTATGTAACCTCCTTCATCTCTAATAACTATAAGTGTAGTAAATAAAATAACTGTTGGCTGGATCATACAGTTACAAAGGAATCAACACTCAAACGTATGATTAAAAATTGAATGACACAATTTATTTCAATCCAATTGCAAAAAGTGGGAAATGAAAAAAAAAGTTAAAGTTGGATCAATATTTTAAAAAAAAACTCCATTTAGAGATAAAGGAAAACAAATAAACTTTAAAATGTAACTTAGTTTATCAGTAAAAATAAAAACAAATAGTTTGGCCTTTTTTTGAACACAATACGCAACACAAATCGCAAGCACACACACACACACACTGTTCCTCAGGGATATTTCACTCATTATTCATATGAGCAATAAACTACACCTGAATGTCTCTGTAACTAATCATTGAAGTACATCCTGGTGAGGCATGAGCACATCCACAGGAGGTGAAGTGCATGAAACGATTTGAAAATAACATTAAAACCTATCTAATAATTACATACCTTGTACTCATTACAAGACATTGTTAGGATAATCAAGACAAGCCGTGTGAATGGGAGAGTCTAAAGCCATGTTCAAGCTACTGACTTGTAAACCCAGTGGAAAGAGAAGAAATGGGAAGACCTAGACTCAGATGCGAGGATAACATTAGAATGGACCTGAAAAAGATAGGGTGTAATGAGGTGGACTGGGTAGAATTAGCTCAAAATAGGGATAGGGTGTAATGAAGTGGACTGGATAGACTAGCTCAAGATAAGGATAGGTGGTACACTTTTTCTAAGTGCGGCAATGAACTATTTCATTCCAAATGCCTGATAAGTTGGTAATAATTAAAGACATTCTTTATTTCACTCCCTTTTCCAAAGTAGGATCATTTTTTCTGCCTATCATTTGTAAAATCTAATATTTAAGAACTGATTATAACAAAACAGTGCAAACCATTATACTAATTTTCAGTCTTTTTATTTGTACCATTACATTACCAGTATTATATTAGTTTTCAAATAAACTATAGTATACTTTTTTTAAATGTATTACTTTTTTAGCACCTCCTCTTCAGGTTTTATGGTCATTCATTAAGTATTCTAGTTGTTTTAGGAAGTAGCGAGGTTATATTTAGATGAAGTTTACCTGCATTTGTGTAGAGGAAGGATGGAAAATTATTTTAAGAAAAAAATCTCGGTACACACTCCCAAAGATTGACACATAAGGCCATGCGACCACTAAAGTAGGCTATATTTAATTTGGTGATAGTAATAATAAAACACAATAATTAAGAACATACATTTGGGCTCTGGTCTAGGGTGATCATTATCATGATTCATGACACATGCACACACAAAAAAAAACTTCTCTTGTATAGGCTAGACCAACGAGTGTCGCATCTATAACTGTATTTGTCCTCTGGTCCAGAGGCAAAAGGTCTTACCAACATGTTTGTTATGGCTATGTTTTAGGGCACAGTAACACCCACACACTATGTGGTTGTGTACGACTCTGCAAATATGAAGCCTGACCACGTACAGAGGTTCACATATAAGATGTGTCACATGTACTACAACTGGCCTGGCACTATTAGGGTCCCGGCACCATGCCAGGTGAGTCCTTCATTAGTCATAAGTAGAGCCACACAAATCTGGCTAGACGTATCATTAAGAAATTTTTACTTAACATATTAAGATTGCCATGAAAACAACTAAAGATTGTTGTAGTATTTTTGAACTGAAAATACTTACACAAAATAAAACATCGTAGCTACAGACAGGTAAAACCTTTAAAACATTAAAAACATTTACATGAGTATTCAAATAAAACATAAAAATAAGAAATCAAGAAAAATGGAAAAGGGTTGATTTGGGAATTTTTTTTAAATGTCATGAAAACCTGGAAAAGTCAGAGAATATTATATTAAAAAATGTGTAGCCCCACTGTAGAATAAAATAAAACATTCGTAAAAGAATCTATTTGGCCATTTAAATGTGAATTATGATTAAAAAAATTGTCTAAATGTTAATTAACAATAGAATTAGCTGACATTCTTTGCCTTTATTCCAAGAATTCTTGAAGAAGTAAAAATACCAACCAACTGCACTTAAATATTTTTCTTCCAAGAGCAAACTAATTTCCCTCAACTAAAGATTATTGACAAAATAAATGTTTGAACGGGCTGCTTTAACAACCATATTGTGAACCAAAGGCTAGTATTTAAAGAGAAAGAATAAGAAAACACCACCAAGTTCGAGCTAGAATGAAATCTCTTGTTTTATATCCTATGTCACTATCAAGCAAGGTCATGAGATATCGATTAACGTTACTTGTTGGGGGTTTTTGTTGTTGTTTTTTCTGGGAAAAGAGTGAATTTTCAAAAGATAGCTTATTCAAGTAAAAAAAAAAATTAATGCTGTGTAAATTTTGCAACACCTGCTTTGATTGGCTTAAAAAAGACATGCATGTTAAGCATTGTGAGTGTTCTGCATGAGTAAAGAAAGAAAAAATCTTAATTGTCTATTAAAAGCTAAGGCACCCTTGAAAATACACTTTAAAAAATTACAAGAAGAGTTCATTATTAATACAACAAAAACATTTATATAAGCAAATACTCTAAAAAAAATAGGCTTTTTGTCTTCTGAGTTGTCATCATTACCAATAGTTGCTTTTCAAGTTGGCATGGCACCATTTAAAAATAATAACAACTCTTTTATTTGTCCGTGGCTATTAATGTAGATCAACTGACAATATCAGTTTGGATAGGGTCAGATCTATGCACGTTTTGTTGGACAAAATATGCCAAGCTATGACAGGCTTCTCCTTTTTCATAATTCCCCGTTTTATATCCTGAAAATAGGTTTAGGGTTAGCAAAATAGTTTTTTTGGGGGGGCGGGGTGGGGGCACCTTTGATTATTTGCTAATTTATAAAAAACCAGATTAGGTGAGATAGAAATGTTTAATATTGGTCAGTTTAAAAATGTTAATCTTTAAGAACAAATAGGGAAATAACATAAGTTTTATGGTAAAAACACAGAATAAATCACAAAGTAATTTTAACCTCATTTCTGACATGAACTAAAGAGCTAAAACACGTGAAAAATAAAAAATTCTTCCAACTTTAAAATGAGCAAATGTCAATAGTCAGTTTCAATCTTTAGGAAGGCAGTGCCTTATATAAAGCTGAATTCACTTCACCAATCAAACCCATTCAAAACAACGGTGCCCTTTTTGATGTTCGCTCAATTGGTACAAACCAAGTTAATTATGAACTCGTCCAATCATCTCGGAAAATACTATTTTTGAAATGTTTCCTCGAAATTAATTTTCAAAGAGGTTGTTTTGCTCTGCAGAAATAAATGAGAACCATGCAGAGCAATTTTTGAAAGAAAAAAAAAAGCTAACATTTTTTGACATATTGTATGGACTGAAAGAAGCCCACATAAAATAGTGAACATGCTTTTTCACCACATGCAAACATTATGTCAGATAAGCACACTAGCCTGAAAATCGAAAATTTGGAAATAATGCTTTCTTTGTACTTTGGTGATTGACTTGAGGAATGATGATAAAAATGCATAAATGATTTTGTTTGTAAAATTATTCAGTATAAGTTTGGTTGTTATTTATCATGTAGAGCTTAGTTGTGTTCGAGCTTAGTAAAAAAATGAAATAAGCTAGGCCTTCATGTGAAAATGGTATATTAAGTAGTAATACTCAATAATTCAGGACTATTATAAACAATTATTTGTTTAATGTACCTAAATTACTATTTAAGTAGCTCTATACTTGTAGTCATAAGGCATTATAAAATATTAATTAATATATTTCTATCTAATGGAAACATTTGGAAGAAGGTACAGGGAAGGTTGATAGAAACATATAAAAGGGAACAAACATAATATGGCTCTTACAATTAAAACTTTCACTGCTGACAGAAATGCTGGCCATTTTTAGCATATTTTTGTGATTCTCTAATAACCAAATACAGTATGATATAATATTGATATTTACATCCTTTTAAAGATCAGATTATGCTCTTTAATCTGATATATTGATGAATGATATATTATGATCACAAAAAAATATATATATATAAAAATGTTTGTAATAAACAGTGTAGTTAATAAATTATGTCATTAAAGGCTAAAGTTAATATTAAACATTACTAAAAACTCAAAGTAACAAACAAAATGTTATCGCCAACAACAACAAAATTGACAATTCAAAATTGGGCGCAACCCCCAAACCAACTTAGCGCATATTGCACTGATATCTTGTGTCTCGCCTACCATCTTTTCCAGTTTCTATTTTGCCTTTTGATGAACACACAAGAACAAATGCATAATATAAAAATATAGAAAAAGACAGTTTTATTACAATGTCTAAAGAAGATAAAAATATTATAAATAAGTAAATGAATACGGTCACAGAATACATGAAAAAAGCTTAGAAGTGTTCAAAAAAAATTCATGTAAAAACAGAGTAGACCAAAATAATACAAAATTTGTAAAAATATTAATAATGTTAAAACTAACAGTGCTTATAGAATAAATATAAAACACAAACAAAATAATATTGTCACAGATAAGAACATTAACTAATCTCAAACAGGGTTGTTATAACCTGACTCGATGCCAGCTGTAAATATCTGTTGTTGATGTCGAATTAACAAATTCATGTGCGATCTAGAGGCAATGTTGGTTCTAAATATCCATAGACCTAACACTGCTAGAGACGTATTAAAACGTTCAAATATATTTCAAACACTTGACAAAATAGAAGACATTTTAATACGGATCTAGCACGGAGAGAGTTAAAGAATACAATTCACAGTTTATATTGTTGCCACTGGACAAAGAGGTAATGGTTGCATCTTGAAGAAAATCTATCTTTACCACCCATTCCCCCAACCTAGGTTTCATTCACTCGGAACTCATCAGGATTGAGTGTAAACTGTGCAGCACCACATCCTAAAAAAAAGGAAACAAAAAAAAAGGGATTAAAGGAAACATGGTAAAGAGTGATTGGACACTTAGGAACATGTTAAAGGAATAACATAAAGGACAAACACATTAAATGGCTATTGGATGTGGATATATATCTTCTTAAGGTAAACCTCTGTTTGCTGTTTGAGGTATTTTGTTATATTTGAAAGAAGGTACGGGAGAGGTGGATAGAAACATATAAACGGGGACAAACACAATATTGGTGCTACATTTTAAAATGTACAATGTATGTCCCCTATAGTAATAATGTTGTTTGCTACTGAGTAAAAATTTGTATAGGCCTAGTTTGGATATCTTTAAATCTCAACATAATTGACCATTATTCAAATTTAAAATGCCACTTAATCATTTTCGTGAAAAATTCGATTTATTTTTATTTTGTGTATGTATAATACATTCGATAGTAAAGTGAATTTTAAAAATATTCTAATGTTAAATTTAATGTGCTAAGTAAAAGCTCAATTAAAATACCTCTTAAGATATTCCATTGTCCCTATGAATTAGTGTGTGATAAACATAAATTAAAACCTTTAAATAAGCTATTTTTTTTAAAAATCCTCCTCTATTCAATCTTAGGTAAGTAAAGGTGATGTGTTTTCTCCTCTTATCCTATTGTCTCGTGTTTTTTTTCCAGTATGCCCACAAGTTAGCGCAACTTGTGGGCATGAACATCAAGAAGGAGTTCTCAGAGCAGCTGGCTGACCGGTTATTTTTCCTGTAAAGAAACAGCATTTGATCAAGAAAGTTGGGTTCCTAGGATGCTATTATGTAAGATGTTTTCATAAACAAATGATTTATTGCTCTTCTCTTTTTTTAATGATGACAGTAATATTGTGTTGCGTCAAGAAACATTTTGAAAAAATTCAAATTGTCTTGAACTTGCTATTCTTTACATGTACTGTAAACATGTATTTTTCAAGTTGGAGTGTGTGAGTTGTCATAGTGTTGAGTGTTCGAGATTGTTCACAAACTAAGGAGATAGAACTATTTCATGATATTTATAATCAAGTAGAGGCTCAACCTTTCCTGTCCATACTGTTTCTAAATGTCTATTAGAACAGAAAAATGTCAAGCATTTTCAATAACCAAGCCATATTCTTTCGGTCATATTTAGCTGCCAAGTCAGATCTACCAATCTTTATGCACTAAAACATTTATCAACTGTTTGTTTGGATATGTGAAGATATTAGGCCTATGCAGGCTCTTGAACTTTGAGAAAAAAAAATTTAAATGTGGATGTTCACAAAATTCACCGATAAATTAACCCTCTTTAGTTTAGTGGACTTCATTCACTTTCAATATAATATTTCACACATACATGCATACATCACTCTGTTCCCTTAAAGGTAGGCAAAAAACAATGCATATAGTTCAAAAAAATGACAACTCTGTACTAAATCCATCCCTTTTCTCCACACTTCTCTATCCTTGCATACTCCTTTCGCTTCAACAACACCCAAACACCAAGTCATACATACTCTTTTATGCTTAAAACTCCTATTAATGTGAATGTAATGTAAAAATGCTCAAAAGAAAAGACTAATTAAAAATAAATTGTTTGTTTTGAAAGTTTTGGCTTCCAAAAGTTACAATTGCACAACTTATGGGCTTTCATATCACAGGGTTTGGTGTATGGAAACATGAAAATAAATCTGGTTAAGGCTCTTGGTTAAGAAATCAGGGTTTATTTATGTTATCTTGTGAGTAATCTTTTTTTTTTAACTCATAGCTATTCAAGCGCTTTTTATTCGTTAGAGATGAAATTATTGCAAGACAACAACTTTTGAAAATGAATCTCTTATTTTTCAAATGGAACAAATGGAATTCCTAACACAGATGTTTTTACCGTATTTGACACTTAGGAGTTTGTGTTAGATTATAAAATACTTTATGGTTTACTAGATCTTTGAAACAATGGATCTTTTCCACTAGATAGGTACCATATTTGATTGATTTGGTATATTTGTGCTTCTGCAGAATCTTGAGCTGGTTGTGTCAAGAAACTTTTTTTTTTTGTGTAATTTGTCTAGTGTCAGAGTTCAAACTATTTACAGACATTTGGGGGAAATATATGAAAACAGATAAGCGGTTTGGTTTTTAATTAATGTGCATTTATAATTTTATAAACTTGGATAGTGTATTTGTCATCTTATTTCTCTTAAGTTAATATGCTAAAAACAAAGTTACCATAAAACTGTTAACTGGTACGTAAAGTTATAGAAAATAATCTTTAATTTAATATAGTGTTTGTAGGTAAACTTGTTGCTGTCAAATTTAGGTGCATTTTTGTTAAATGAAGAAAAATGAATCATTCAAGACTGATAGACTTAATGTAACCTGTTTGTAAATATTTATAGTGGTCAAACAATATTTTATTCAACAACTCAACTTTTCACTTCTTTGTGTGTTTTATTATAGTTTTATGATTTTCTCTCTTATTAGTTAGTATTCGTTAAGTATGTTCACTAAATAAAGTACATTTTTAGATTGACTATGACGCTATGTAGGGCCACATACGTAAAATATAAATATATTTCCCAGGACAATCTAATGTGCAATTATTGACCAATATTACATTCTTAGCTCATTATTATTATTATCTTTTTTCTTTTTTTTTTAATATTGAATACATATACTGCTCAAAAATGGGCTAATGGAACCAAAACAAAGCCTTGTATTTTCAGACATGTTCTGGAAATTATAGTTTACCATGTTTATAAAAGATACCCATTTATTTTCAACTTGTTACCTCATTGTTAGAACTAAACATCCATATATTCATTGAACTGAATTATGTCTAAATAGTGTTTTTTATTTTTATTCTCTATTAATGATACATAACTACTAACCTAACCTAAACTAAGTGTGTGTGCGTGCGTGCGTGTAAAAAAATTAAATAAGGCTCGAGGGACAAACAAAACTTAATTTTAATGTTATGAAATCTCATATCTCCCATCACAGCAAATGAACAGAAATAGTTTGATTGCGAGGGATAACAAAGCTTCGAAATGTTGAAGTCAAAGACTGAATATCCTTCGCTTCAACTTTGATGCCCACAGTAACCTTCGCATCTTCTAAATCTTTAGAAATAAGAAAAATACCAACAGATTTGAAATATTTTACTTATTATGAGATATTTCCACAGACGATTATTTTAAAACCGCTATTATACATTATTTTAACACCATATAGGGATTAAATGACATCTTTAATTGAAGCATAGACAGAATCGGATATAAAAAAATAAAATGGCGTGTTTTGTTCATTTCTCCAAACCTTTATTTTAACCTTGATGTGTTTAATTTAAAAATTAAAAGTGGTATGCAACAAGAACAAAAACCTAATCTTTGACTTTTATTCACATGATTCAAGCTTTGCTTTGACTTTGTTTTCCACATCCCTAGTGGTTAGGGAAATCTTTCTCCATTTCCCTTTTCCTAGACAAAAAATACACACACAAATATTAGGTTTTATTACATCAACATTAAATGTACTTATTTGCGTTTGTTTAGAAAACTGATTCAGAAAAAATACAATTTGATGTTATGACAACTTTATTTCACAACTGGTAGTTTAAAATGTAGAAATCATTTCACAACTTAATTTAAGAAAATGTGGACGAGCGCAGCTGTTAAGAACTGCACCACATAATTAATCCAGAAAGATGTTTGGAAAACCAACTTTTTGTTTTGTTTTTAATTATTACGATTATTACCAGCTTAATTTAAGGAGATAGAATTGTGTTTAAAGGAAATACACCCAGAATCTAACCACACACGCAAAGCTCTGGTATAAATTTTAACACCTTTTCTAGACGGTTGTGGTTTGCGGTTCTCGAGAAACTCCAGAGTATTTAGTTGAGCTGAACTTATATTTAATAAATATATACTTTTAAAACTGCATTATTTAATTAAAAATAAGATCATAATGGAATTTTTTTTTTAAACTTGATACGAAAATCAGGCTCATTTTAAATAAACTAAAGACATATTTGAAATTAAATAGTGTTAATATTTTTACAATAAAAGGACTAGAAGCCAACTGCACGTTTACAAACAACATACAGACAATTAAAGTGAAGACTAAATAATGAATCGTCCACCACCAAACAGACACTAAAGCACAGAAATAGTCTCGAATAACAAACTTGGATTTACGAGCCTAAAAAGCTGTCGAGTTTGAACCCGAACTATAATTTACGGCTGAAAATCATGCTCAAAATTCAAGGATTCGCAGATTTCTTCTAAAAGTTAAATGTAAATAACCATCAAGTATTTCTAAGTTCATTTTCAGTGATGGAAATTATGTAATAAATGTTCCCATTCACTGTTTATTTTTTTATTTTTAAGTGTTATGTCTTTTATAAGCATAAATACAAAGAGTTGTCCAAATGTATGAGACAACAAGTGAGTGGAGTTACTTGTTTATTTATCTTTCTGTGTGAATGGTCTTAAAATGTTTACAGTACAAAAGTTTTAGTGTTGTGTATGTAGTTCTTAGAAAGTATGTACATAAGAGTATTTTTTATTTTTTGTAACTGTAATCATGTGTTAGTTAAGTAAGCATTGTATACACATATAGACTCTTACAAATCTTAGAAAACATGAAAAAAAATCCATTAATTTGGTGAAACGGGAAGAAGCTGGAGAAAGTTTAAAAAGTCATTGGAATTTAAAAAATATTTTTAGCTGATTTTTAAATACAGATTAAAAGTACATTTTAAACTCATATTTCAGCTCATAACCGTCTCATACTTTATGCCTTGTTTTTGTAGTGAAAAGTGGGGTGCAACCATTATGTGAAGCTTTAAAAAAAATGTATTACTTAATATTTATTTATTACTTAACTTGTTATCCCTTGCTATGGCTATGGGGGTAACAGGTTAATGTCGTGGCAACATTGGGTTCAGACACGTGTGGGTAGGGGTAGGGAAAAGGTCAGCGAGAGTGTTCCGGCAACGTTAGTCGCGGTGGAACGGTAGGATGTCCCAGCAAAGTGAGTCGTGGTGGAATAGAAGGATGTCCCGGCAATGTGAGTTGCGGTGGGAGGTAGAGTGATTGTCTGGGCAACATGAGGTGCGGTGGAACATGAAGTCCTGGCAACATGAGTCGTGGTGGGAAGAGAGGGGTTAAAACAATATTGCTCCTTCGTAACATAATACATTTTAATAGCTCTTTTAAACAGGTGACACACCCGGGTTGGGTAGCCAAACTACAACTCCCCTATGACCGAGAAACCGCTGTGTTAGATACCCTCCACTGCTGCCTGGCCTTGTCCATTGGGAGAAAAGTGAGCTTCTCATGGGCACGGGTAAACATGAGCGATAGTGGCCGCCAAGCAAGCCAATAGGAAGAGGAGTTCTCATGGGCACTGAGTACAGCGGCGAACTTGTGCTTATAGAACATGGACTGTGGAGTGGTCCAGGCAGTAGAGAGGATGGGTGGTGCAGTCTGTGCAAGTGCGGAGGAAAGATACAAGGGCCGGCTGAACAAAGAGGCACAACAAACTTTCTTTGGTTACCATGCTGTTCAGTGAACATGATCACTTTCAGCATAAAGTCCACAGAATAGTTTTTTATATCTACCCATGGTGGTGGGTAGAGATGGGCGATATATCACTGACTGTGATTTTTTTCACCGATATCATTTGATCACTGATACTCCCAGTTACTTTATCTCAAAACGGAGCTAGTATTGCTTCTTTTTCTAGACACTCGAATAAATACTCACTTCACGGCCTTTGTTATTCTTTTATTTTCTACCAACTAATTGAGAATCGACCTTATTGACTGGCATGTATTACGTGTTATTTCTATTTAAAACACTTGATCTCTTAGAGCTCATTTATCAAAAACAGTATAAGATTGCTACGTAAAAATGACTTTGTTGTTAAGAGCAAAATTCAAAAGCAAGCTTACTAAGCAAATCACATTTCGTATTCTTTTTAAAAGTAAGCTACGAAAAAAAATTACATAACACAAATTACATAACATTTCACTGTAAAATACTAAATAACATATTTTATTTCTCTATTTTTCAATTGTATTAAACTTCT
>CABFOW010000119.1:249277-278562 GCA_902141385.1 Timema californicum
GGGGGGGGAAGCTTCGCATGTTAATGTAGCTAGCAGACAATCACTAGTTTAGTTTGTGCGGGATGATGCGAGTCTTGCCATATCATGTGACTTACGCTCAGTAGCTTCGCCTGCCTGCACATTTCCCTTGCTACAAACCACGCAACTCGGCTTTCAGAAATATACATACTGTACTGACAATGCACATGTGCTGAGAATTCTAGGCTCGCAGTTCACCAGAAAAAAAATGCGTATCCTAGGTCAAAAGTTATATATCTTTATTAGTGTGTGGAAATGATGATGAGGGAAGAAGTATAGGGCATCCTTGGTTGTAAGGGTGGTATCTGACAACCTGCAGATGGTTCTTTATTGCAAACAATGATTGAAAGTGACTTATGCTAACCTATTCGCAGAGCTCGTTCTTGTCCTACTTTTCCTACTTTTTGACCTCCAGAAGAAAGAAACTATTTGGTTTGTAGAGGTTTAAGTGTGGATCTTCCTTTTTACTGGTAAGTTAGCAAAACAAAATATCTTATCATAATGTTTCACACTGTTTGGATAAATTTGATGTATGCTCGAACACTTGTACAATATCTTTGAAATTCAATGGTTATAAAATTGTTTTTGGAGGTAGTGTTATAATGAACTATTTCCAACTAGAATAGGCTAAATTAAAAAGGCTTATTAAGCTAACCTTGTGATAACCCATGGAAATACTTATGTTGAGTAAGGATTCTCACAAACATCAAACTATCTTACTGACAACAAGAGCTGTCTCTCTGAGGCATCCATCAGAGGCATGCACTCTACCAAAGATGTTCTTAAACATTACAACTATCAGTGCAACACAGTAACATTCATGAAAATTTTAATCAAGAAAGGACATGGGGTCCATAATTTGTACTTGGTTGGACTCGAAGAAGAGAATTGAGGCTGAACGGAATAAACAAGAGCAAGAAAATAAAGGGAAAAAAACAAAGTGAAGAGTATCAAAATCAAGCATATAAGAAAGTTTTAGAAAAGAAATCACAGGAAACTAAAGAGGCAATGCAAAAAGAGACCTGTTAGAAAAACAAGAATCGGAAGCTTAAGAAGACGTTCAATCTTACAAGTTATTAGTGGCAGAAGTGAATGAAAGGATTAATAATGCAATGAAAATCACTGATCGGAAAGGTTTGTAAATAGCTAAATCTACGCTAGAAGCTACGTGCAAAAATTGGAAGAAAGTAGCTCTGTTTTTGAGAAACTAAACAATCAAATTCAAAAGAGGAAGACAACAATGTTAGACTACGTTTGTGCAAGTCAATATGAATCAAAGAAACCCAAAAACAACTGAAAGAGGGATTTTTTTTTAACCCAAATAGGTAATAAGACGGGGGGGAATATATATTTTTATTATGATGTTTCACAGATTGTATTTTTTAATACATTTTATTTTTAGGTTGAAGACAGTCATCTTTTGATGACTTATTATTACTATTTTGTTTCACTATCATTATTTCCTAATTCAAATTTGTAATGAAATGACAAAAGTAAAATAAATACTGTATTAAAGAGAAAATAGATTAAAGGACGGGTGTGGGGGGTGATGGTTGAGCATTCCTCCTATCTTCTTTTTATAAAATACTTTTTCTTATTTTTGCTGCAGGCCCAATAACATAAAAACATTGTTCTTAATTAAAATGTTTTTAATCATTTTGCTTTGGCACTATGAAGTGAATATAGGGTTTTTAACATGTCCTACTTTTTGACACCTAAAATATACTATGAGGTCTGTATTTGGAAATAATTATTTGCTTATTAATACTATACTATCAAAAAAAAAGTGTTATCATACGAGGCTAATTATACTTCTCAAAGAATTACTTTATAATTGGGGTATTTTTATAACTTAAAGCCATGCAAAATATTAATTTCAAAATTAAACCTTTTAATTGGTAAATAGAGTAAGAACACAACAATCTTAACAGTTTGTTTGAAATCATCAACCACTCTTATTTCTGCTGGCTCGCAATCTTAATTTGATAAGAGCATGTCACATTTTAGAAGCTCTCGTTTGAAAAGCATACTTTAAGTGAATCATAGACGATGCTTACACCAAAAAGCAACATCCAAACAATTATCATAAGTTTGTGTGAATGTTCTGATTGCCAAAAATGTCAACAAATCAACATGGTCTTGCAGATCGTAAAATATGGCTTGGCGACTGTATATATGGTAGCTTTTCCGAGCCGTCAGATACCACCTCTCCTGCTGTGGATGTCCTATAGCTTGCATCTGTTAATATTTTTAATTGGTGTGGTGAACAGGATTATACCATGCAATAATTACATGATCTAATTTTTGGACTATGTTGTGGTGTCTTTAATGATTCGAAATCGGTCATTCAAGAGCACAGCAGCTCGTCCCCCACATTATGTAAATGTGGATGTGTTTTCTTGTCACAATGGAAACAGTTTTTGATTAAATTCTTGTCGAGATCTTCCTAATAACTTTGAATTTAGGACATTGGTGAAAAATACATTTTCAAAAGGGGCTTATTAAAATTATTCCTCCACCAACTAAATTTTACAAACATTTTGTAACGAGACTCTAGTTTAATATGTTAGTTTATAATTTTATGTATAATTTACTTGTAAAAATATATGTTATTACCTATAAAATCTAAATCGTCGAGGAATTTCAAATCTTAACCAGTATATTAAACCTTTGCAATAATATCTTCTAATCACCTCGTTACAAATAGTTTCCATCAGTGGCAATAGATTATATACATTTATGGAGAACAAGAGTACAAAAATAATTGTTTGAAAAGAACATCGAAAAAAGTAACATAAACAAACATGTCATCAGTGAAACTATATTCTAAAGTAGGTCTACCTGACAGGAGAATTGCTTTTAAAGATTAAATTTATACATAGTTGTGAGCTATCTGAGATATTTTATTTCACTATTCATTTGATAATTAACTTATATCTAAATAAAATTAAAATGTTAATAAATTCTCTAAGAATAACCTGGATATCTGTCTAGTTGTAATAACATTTTGCACGGAAGCAGTCTAATACTAACAAGTATACTTTTTAGATGTTATTAAACAGACCCATCCAAAGAGGCAAACGCAAAAACAAACACTTAAAATGGTTCGGTTGACTGGTTTTCTTAAATCTTTTGATAAAAGTGGATATCAACTTTTACTAATTTGTGATTTGTTAAAGATAGTTTTATTTTACTAAAATCTATTGGTTTTATTCAAAACTTAATTCATTAATATTTTGCAAGAGAATATAAATTGCAGTGCTTTTTTTTTATGTGTATATTAAGTTTTCAATTGGTTGAGTGATTAGTTGGTAACATGTCTGTCTACTGAACTAAGAGTCCCAGGTTTGATTCCCAGCATGGCTGAAAAATGTTTCATTGTTGAAGTTGAAGTTTCCACCTACACGGTGGTGTATCAACGAACCGGGAAAATAACCCAAATAAATAAAGTTAAGTGATTTAGTTGTAATATGTATTTGATTATTGTATTAACTATTAATAAAGCATTTATTTTTAAAATATTTGAATTAGCTTTTTTGTGTACTTTCCAGGCCTTTAAAAAATTAGATTGTAAGGCTGTAAAACTAGACTTTTAGTGATAGGCTTCAATCGACTGGTACTAGATTCTTTTAGTTAGCTTGATATCACATTTCTCTTGTAATATCATACTTATTAATCTAACAAGTATGTGTAAGCTCAAGAGTTGGATACGTCTCCAGGTCCTTTGCGACATTTTGCATAACATCGCTGGTGTAATGGTTGCGAAGGCAGCTCTCACAGGAGCTCGTAGTTTGTTAGTTTTTTAGTGATTTGCAGCAATGTTTTCTTCTGTGTATCCGGTGTGGTGAAGTTGGTACTTCGTGGAGGCCGTGGTAATAGTGACAGGGAGATTGTTTTGTTAACAGTCCCTTTTGAAAAAAATTTGTCCATTCATATAATTTGTAGAATCACCTGCCCACAACATAATATGCCATAGATTATGTTCCAACTCCAATGTGAAGTGGGGATTTTCCTTTGCCCAGAAAACGACATTGCGATTATGCATGCTGCGGTAAATTTCCCACTCATCTGTGAATAGAACATTTATTTTGATTAAAGCTATCGAAAACTGCTGAAGTGTTGAAGTACATGCTTTGCTACATTTGTTCCTATCAGCATCACTAAGTTCATTGGCGAAAACAGGTTGAACATGCTACGTCAAATTCTGATAGTTGATTTATGAGGTGACTGTTAAATGGATGCTGCAACTTCAGCACATTTATTGAATCTGTTGGCTGGTCGAACACTTCAAAAGACTGTCTTTGACGCTGCCAGAATCAAACAATCGTTCTTCCCAAGCTAATAGTGTTGACTTTTTTTAGAGGTGGCTTTCACAATCTCAATTGGAACTGTGGCATGGCATTGTCTGCCCAGTATGCAATTTTTCGTCAGTTCAAACATTTGTAAATAAGTACTCCTCAATTGAAAAGCTCTTGGATCTGCCATCTTATGATTGCTTCAGTCTGAGATTCTGCATGTAACAGAAAACCCTTCGCTATATTGGCGCAGAATGTATTTCACTAGTCATTGCTACCAATCATTGGTTGTTATTCTTGTTGTTGCCAAAACACACTAGATGTTACCAGATGGTATTCCAAGTATTTATAAGCTATAATAATGATCATATCTATGAGATTGTAGAGGTACAATGACTTATTGCCTACCATGTACAATTACATTAGAAGCTTATTTGTAGGCTTGGAAAATTATTTTATTCGGTCATAGTTTGAGAAAGTATTTTTTGACTAAGCTAAAGGTTATTATGAAATCATATTATAAATTAGATTATTGAAAAATTATAGAAAGCTTGGAAGCAAACACTTGAACCAAGTTTGTTGATTTAAAATTTGTTTGAAAGTTCATAAGCATAGTTTTAAGTATATTTTATTGTAAAGTAATGTTTATAATGGTAATATGAAAGAGAAAAAAGCTACCAAATTGTGTAATATGATTGAGGCTCAAAGACATGGGGTTTTTTTTAATAGTAAATAAAATTAATATATTTGGTAACAACAAATACCCACTTTAACCTAAGTTAATATTAGCAATAGTGACCTAGTAGTAAGGTGTCAGACTTCTCTGCTGGGGGTCCGGGGTTCAATCCTTGGTCCTGGCACAAATTTTTCTGATTGCCAAACACTTCCTTCACCTCTGACAAGATGTGTATTAATCACAACTTGTGAATGTGTGGAATGCCAGGCCTCTACTGTGGTTCGGATTCCATGTTAAACTTTAGGTCCTCCATTTCATCTCACAATCAACAATCACCTTATTACACATAAGCGTAAGTGCGTATAGCCCGAACGGGTAATAAGACGCAATATTATTAGCACCACGTCTTATTACCCGTTCGGGCTATATGCACTTACGCTAATGTGTAATGGTAGGATGATTGTGACTAGGTCCTCCATTTCATCTCAAAATTACCCCAACATTACACATTAGCGTAAGTGTGTATAGCCCGAATGAGTAGTAAGACGTGGTGCTAATAATATTGCGTCTTACTACCTGTTCGAGTTATACGCACTTAAGCTAATGTGAGATTTGAACCATGGTGGAGGCCTGGCATTCCACACATTCACATGTTGTGATTAATACACGTCTTGTCAGAGGTGATGAAAAGGTTTGGCAATCAGATAAATCTGTGTTGGAACCAAGGATTGAAACCCGGACCCCCAGTACAGAAGTCTGACACCTTGCAATGAGCCCCTCTACTCAAAAAAAGTCACTCTTTTAATATCGTATCCATCTTGGACATGACATTCACGGCACAATGTGTGGTTCAAGATGTTTTATATAGTTGAATGACACATGGACACGGAGTTGATCCCAAATAGCTGAGCTCATTGAGTTGCCTGCACGTGACTTTGGAGGGATACCTGAATATTAATAATATCTTCATTAGTTGGATAGCATTTAAGTAATAATTATTATTGTATCACTATTTTAAATATAAAGTATAATTAATTTCATCACATCAAGGAATGATCGGCCCAGAACTTTTATAACTGTTACTCATGAATAAAATAATAAATGAATAGTGAAATTTTTTGTCGTAAAAGAATATAGGAGTAGAAAATGGCTGCCGGGCAGATATGCAGATAACTATGCTATGTGAGCACCAGGGAATGGGTTAAAGAGTCCATTGTGAGCTTTCTCTCCGCCCATGAATGAATGGGCAAGCTTGAGGTCTTAATCAAAGTGATGCAGGTTTTTCTTGGTTAAATACCCCCACCTTTATCTATGGCACTGCAGTTCACTAATCGTCAATATCTCTGAACTAATCTAGCTACTCAATTTAAATGTCATTGACATATACGTTTTGAAAGAGATGTGGTTTATTGTGGAGCCAGTTTTTCGGGTGCTGGGATTATCCTGCTACTAGGTGGAGCACATAGGCCATGGAAAAGGAGATGGTGGGAGGGACATTAGAACAATCCTCGCTATATAGCACCACCAGACCGTCTTGAGCAGGGCTATTCAATTAGTTATACAAGCGTGACACTCAAAAAAATCATAATATTTAGCAGGTCATATACATTTAATTCAATCTGCAGTAATTTGGAATGTTATTAGATTATACTTTTGTAGTTTAAAAGGGAGAGGTGGGTAGTAAAACACAATTTGATCATATATATTATTGATATAGTTCTGTGAAAGTAAAAAAATGTAAACGTTAGAATAGGACTAGGCCTAATAAATATGAAAGTGTGTCATGTAAAGATAATTTGAACACAAATAATCATTGTTAAAATATAAACCATTAATGGGAAAAATACAAGAAGACCAATTACAAGCAAAGCATTCTGCTATTACTATAAATAACTCACGAACAATAGGCCAGGTAAATATCAACTGGCGAGACATCGGCTGCTGTTGCGTGGAGAGAAGAGGTGTGAGTCATTCTCAGCCACCCTTTCGCCCAGGTACCTGCAGTGTTCAGGGTCAAAAGAAAGAATATGTTATATAGCTCAACCGTTATGTGGTGACACTTGGAGGGAAAGATAGGTACTATGTCAAGAGCACTCCCTTGTAAACACATGATGTTGGTGGCACCTAGGATCGAGTAACACTAGGCTTGCAGCTTCCCCCACCACTGATAAGATACTGAAGATCTTTCTCTGGTCCTTCAAGGTCAGGCGTCTCTACATACCGTCTGAACTATACGACACATCTTCAGTGATACAATAGTTGGACTTTCAATCCGTGGGCTAATCTGCGGAGCTAAGCGGGCCGGATATGGCCCGCACGGTGCCAATTGAATAGCCCTGGTCTTGAGTCTCTATAGGCCGTTGATGTGAGCCTAAGAAGCACCCACCATCCAAGGTCCTGATGGTGGCTGACGTAGCGGTTCTCCGGACTTTCAACACCAGCATAGTGCTGTCGGGTTACTTCAAAATCAAGCATATCTGAGGAGGGGGTTTTCTACGCCTCACGTGAGAGGTGTTATTCTGTGGAGGCTCACTGACAAGAGGGGTGTATTTATCCGTTGCATCCACCTCCCTACTCAACCTCCAGATCACCCGTGCCAATTGCTTAGTTTCTTGGAGGAAGCCCTTTCTATTTTCTTTAATCACGCATCTGTTTCAATCTTCTGACCATATTCCGGTGACCTGTGTCTTGCGGTTTCCACCCCTCTCGTTTGATACCGCCCCCAAACCCCCTCAATTCGATTACAAATGTGCCGACTGGCTTAAATTCCAAGCCAGGCCTGCGTGGTCTTTCCTGTCACATCCATCCCCAACGTCAGTGAACTTGACTAATAGGTTTATCTCGTTGCGTCCTTCCTGCTTTCTGGCCGTCCACTTCCTCTTCCTCTTAGGTCCTTACTGCTCCCCCTCCTCGATAGCTTAGACGGTATCCAATTGAGAGATGGTGCGTAAGCTCTGTGGCAACGTCCTTGTCTCCCTCGGACCAGGGAACCATACCTAGTTCTTCACTCTCGCTTTCATTGTTTTCTCTGACAGTGGAAATTGCAGACGCAAAGACGGTGCTTTACCGTGTAAAAACTTTCCCTGTGGTGCCACCTGAAGGGTGTGCGTCAAAGGGGGGACCTGATTAGGGAACTGTAAAAGATAGGGGGTATGGCATCCACCACAGCTGAAATGTCGAAAGTGAAATTTCAGGCCAGCTTCTCACAACGTCTGGGGTCCCCGGATGGAGGGCCAGAGTCACTGGAAATTTCTCTGGTCTTTACTTATCTGCCTCCGAAAGTCATCCCTCCCCCCTTCCATTATTTTAGGTTGGTCATACCATCCGACCTGGTCCGGGCTATTACGAAGCTTAACAGTTAGTCGATGCTGGAACTGAACCGGTTTTGCCCCTTATTTCTTGTCTTCCTTAAAAAGCCTTCATGCTCCTGCTGCATACCTTAAATGCTGTCTTTCTTCTCCACTTCCCCACTCAGAGAAATATGGGGTATGTGGTACTAATTCATAAAACAAGGAAATCCCGAGGCTACCCGTACTCGTATTGACCGATCACTCTTCTCTCTTGTATTGAGAAGGCCGTGGGGAGGCTTATGTTCCCCCTAATAGAGTTATGGTTGGTTGGACCACCAGTCCGGCTTTCTAAAGTGACATAACTACACACATGGTCGTTAAGATAGTCGACCTGATCAGTACGTTAAGTGTGGGAGTCAACTTGGGTTTTGGAGTGTTGGACGCGAGAGGTGCGTTTAGCAATGTAGACCACATAAATTTTCTTCGCTATTCTGGTTATATATATTCCCTGTGTCTACTTCCGTCCTTTCTCATGGACTGCTCCTTTAGGGTTGGTTTAGACCACGTCCTCTATTCTTCGCGTCAGCTTCAAACAAGTGTTTCCCAGGGCTCCTATCTCTCGCCTCTGTTTTTATTCTTTGTTTGGGTGAGACATACCCATTTGTGTGGCACTGAATTATTCTAGCACGCCAACTATATTTTCATCCTCGCCCAGTCCTCTGACGTTAGTGTGGTGTGGGCTAAGATCACGTTTGTGCTTCAGGGTCTGTCAACTTTCTTAGTTTCTAGGTGTCTCCATCAATTCCGACCATTTTCAGGTGATCTTGTTCACTAGACAACGTCCAGGTCCCCTGTAACGCCTCCGCATCGCTGGCGAAGTGGTCCAGTAGATAACCCATGTTTGGGTGGGTAGTGATCACGCTGAACTGGGATTTGCATCTGGATGTGGTGGTGGGTCGCTCCAAGGGTGTCATGCTGGAGTTGACACCATTACTTCACCCTGACTTTTGTTATCGCACGGCCAAAAGATCAGAATATTACAGGCCTGCGAACACTTCCTGCTGCCTTACGCTGTTCCCGTCTGATCCTACCTTCCAAATTACCACTACCACCGCCTCCACGCTCTTGACCGTCATTACATTCGCTTTATGATCAGAAACACCCCCACCCTTCCCTAGCCCCACACTAACCACATAAGTACTGTTAATTGAGTACAACCGTTTCCTCTAAGCGTGTGGGTTCGATAACTGACCTAGAAATTCTTCTTCAGGACTCAAACCAACCCCGATGTAGGGCATCAGAGATCATGACACCCCCACGACCGTGTCAGAGATGACCTAGTGCAGTGTTCCGCAAACGGTGTGACGTGGCACACTGGTGTAACGCCAGGGCTTTTGAGATTAATTTTATCAGGGGTTATAAAGTTTTTTCGGCCCCCCCCCTTTCATATTTTATTAATCCTGTATAAAAAATTTAACTAACCAATCAATCCTATCTGAAAAAATTAAAAGAAAAAATATTTACAATCATACTTATATATCTAGAAAGAGGTAAAATCAATAAGACAAAAAATATTATACCGTCACTAGTAATTCAGGAATAGTAATAGTAGTGGAAATGTGAATGCTAGTCTTATGTATTTATTACTTATTCGTACTTATTAATATTTTAAATACATTTTATATTGCCACAGTGCGTAGCCAAAACAAAATGGTGTGCCGAAAAAATTTACGCTTAAGTGTATCATGAACTTAAAAGGTTTGCGGAACACTGGCCTGGCAAACCCCTCTGCTGTGGTCAGATGACCTCAAGGAACATTGTTGGCCACGGATATTCCAATCCTGAACACTTATGTGACCAACGTGAATAGTGAACAGTGAATAAAGCATCATGTTGATTCAGTTTGGTTTTATATTCGTGCTTAACGTATAGCCAATAACACACAATGCGCATGAAATTTAAACACACTATCGTCAATAAGGGCGTTCATAATCAATACATAATGAATGGTGAATAGTGTGTATATATTACTTTAAAATGTGTATTTGTTATGCATAGACTTGAACATAGATAGCCCTTATGATTGACATTGAGAATGCAAAGAGAAGCTCTAGTCAATTAAATGCCAGTATAATTAGGTGAAAATTAAGCTTCTGTGTTCATGTTTGAAATGCCTTGTGGTAATCATACTAGTTGGTTATTAAAGAATTGTTTCACTTTTAGCGTCAATGATCACGATTGTATATATGAAATAAAATAAAGGTGAACTATTATTAGGTACATTTTGATTCGTTTATTGAGATTACTATAATAATCAAGACAATAATAAAATCAGAATAAGATTAAAATCAAATTTTATTTAGTGTTAGAGGCACCATTTAAATTAAGTTTATTTTATGTTACAAAATATATAGTTTAGTGAGCATTGTTTTTTGAATGTATCCTTACGTTATGTAATTTAAATAAGCTAAATCAATGATCATAGCAAAAATGTTGGGCTAATTTCTATCAATAAAAAACATTAGCTTAAATCAGGACTTTAAACATTACATTTCATTATAAGCCATTGTATTTCTAATATGAATCATGCAATATTTATTCCCTATTTGTTAAGAGTTTATATAAACTCATCCTAAACATTTTAAAATCAATTATATTGGAAAAATTATTATAAGAGAGATCTTAGCGGTGATTAAATGTACTAATTCCGTATATTTAGTACGGAGACTTTCTGACTATTACGAATCGTAAGCCCAGGCTACAGGCTACTCCATTCATCCATTGAAACTGATAACCTGATCATATAAACCAATAAACCATTTTCCAATGGCTGACAAGTGTTATTGCGTTACTTCTGAATTTTTGTGATGTTTATGGTCTATTAGTATAATTGAAATGTCAAAAAGAAGCTTAATAGGTGATAAAAAGGAAGGTGCTTATAAAATATAAACGTGGTTTTTATAATTATATTAAAAATGGGCTGTTTTTATCAATTTTTAGTTTGTAAACATTACTAAACAAACTTAGCTTCTTTTTTATGATGTGTAGTTTTTTATTAGTATATTGTGTTGATGGGTTATACATGCTTTTACATATTTTTTTTGTAAAAATAAACATTTACAACTCATAAATCTAATAGCATTGTTAATCATGATAAGCACATTAATGTGGGCATGCTTGACATAAGCCCTATCAGTTCAAAATTATTATTGATTTCTTGTATAATGCATAATCTGGATAGTATCTTATTTTATACAGATAGCATATACAAATTATTGGGACTAGTACACAAAGACCGTGGGTTTATTGACATTCTTTATATGTCACATTATAGTGGATTCATTATTTTTTATTATAGATACACATACAACAATGAATAAAAAGTTTCCAATAATATTCGAATTAATATTGTCAAAAAATTGTATAAAATAATGGAATTAAAACAAAACTTCCAAAAATCACAGAATATAATCGTAACAACATGGGACCAAAAGTATTTTAATACACATTAGTTAACATTTTTTGACTATAAACTAGCTTGTGAACAGTATCAGAACCTAACATCCTAGCCTTCCATGTGTCACAACCATGTTTCACTGTAATACCGAAATCTTGAATTATCTTGTGACCACTAAAATACTGTTTTGGCGAGCACACCATTTTTATCCATGATCTTATTAGATTCCTATTCCATTATCTCAGTCTTATTCCAGCCCCATAAAAATATTTAATAAACACAAATTGGTTTATTTGAACAATATTACCTTTTACAACTGAATTAAAATGTTTATTTATTAATGAATTAAAGTCTAGGTTAATTTTGGTTATTGTCCACCGAAACATATATTATAAATTGTGCGTTTTAAATTTTTGGCACTATTGGAATATATGAGTTTTAATGTTCCCTGTTTTGATCGACGGACTGATACAAAAACCATAGCCAAATCTGATTAAGGGAGGTTTGTTTTGATTTTAGAATTACACATTTTTCTTACAATAGGCTATTTATTTTGTTATTCTTGGAAACTAGTTTTTTTATATAGGCCTATTGTCGACACAATTTTATTTATTATAGCCTATTACAGGACAAAATAAAAGGGTCAAGAATCCTGCTCCAGCCCTAAGAGCATATAATCGAAAACTAATAGGCCTATGTCCATGTATAAAAATTGCCTTTTCAACGGGTTTGTGAATTCATGTTGTTCACACTTGGAAGGTTAGATTTTGTTAGTTTGAAATGGCTTATACTAATAAGTTGGCCTAGGCCTAACTTAAATAGTTCTACTAACAGTCTACTGTGCAGTGTGTTATACCAAAATACTTTTAGTGCCAAGTTGGCAATGTATTTAACAATCTTAGTAATTCTTAGTGTGTTTTTAATAGGGCTACTAAAACAAAAATAGGTGATAAATAGGATCAATAAAAAAAGTCTATCAATGCAAAATATCTACAAAACAATTTTTTTATGAAAGTGAACAATCATTGAAAGAATGTTTTTTTTAATATCCTGGCAATCATACTTAGGAATGATTGTTTTACTTTTGACGACTGATAACCCTTCTCTTAAGCTAACCACTCTGTATTTCATTTTCCCCCTGGCAATTTACCATCTATTTATTTTTTATAAGCCTGAAGGACTTGTCAAGTTCTCTTATTTATTTATCATAGCACTTGTGTGAGACCCTACACCCTTCACCGTAGTCATTGCACTAGACTATTTAATGGAACTCAAGTGCTAGCTGTCCCTTTCCAGCAATGATATGCCTTTCAATGGTAATATGTCCACATATAAGATGTCTTCATTGCATTATTCCAACAGCACTTAAATCTTCAATGGACTTTCTGCACTTAGCGTCCACCCCTTCACCCACCTTTTATTCATTATAACTAATCACAACTTTAGCACTTCTTTTCCTACAATGCTGGGGTCGGCAATAGGTAGATCGCTATTGAGCAATCAATCTCGCAACAATCTTCAGTCGATTACATAAGATAACTACATCGTCATGAAAAGGCAAGCTACCTTACACTATTCCATTATGGTGCAGCTTGTAAGCTAGGGTCATAGTGTAATCAGTCAAGGTAAGACCTTTCAGGGTACATTTTCTATATTTATTTTCTATAAAAGCAAGGACATAAGTATTGGAGGAAATATTGAATTTAAGGAATAAGTACAAGATGTATGAAAATAAAATAATTAAAAGTAGAATGAAGAAATGAATGTTGATCGCGGGACCTTTGATAAATGTAAAAGTCGATTGAGGCCCAAAAAGATTGCCGACCCCTGCTGTAATGTGATCCTTATAAATTAAAATCACTTGGGATGTGATGTTAAACAAAAAACCTTTTGAGAGGCCGACATATTGAAACAAAAAACCTTTTGAGAGGCCGACATATTGAAACAAAAAACCTTTTGAGAGGCCGACATATTGAAACAAATAACCAGTTAGGTTCAAAAAATTTCCCTGTCAAATTTTGTTAAAATTGGTCCACACATTTGACAGTTATTGTGGAACAAATATACAGACAAAACTCCAAATGGTCAAATTAAAACAACCTCATGTCTCTCGGTCAGTTATTTTGTTAGTTGACTTAGTAGCTAACTCTCAAATTCCCTGTTATCTATATTACCTTAAACTGTGACTTGGTCTCTTTCGACTGCCTTGCACTCTCATTTCCTTACAACTTTCGCCGAGAGCCTAACACTCACAACGCCCACATTTCACCGAGCCCTCAACCCTTTCCCCAATTCTTTATGGTTACAATTGTAAATGGTCATTACTCACAACCTTTACTGTTGATATCATCCTTTTACTTAAAACACTATTTATAGCTGTAGAATTAGGTTGGTCTAATTATTAGCATTTCCAAAACAATATTTTGGCATAATATATTTAGTAGCTTTTGGTTTTCGACTTAACTTAGTGCAAGAATGTCTTGCATGTTGATATTTTTACAAAGTTGCAAAGGTTAAGAGGTGAGGAAAATAGAATTAAAGGAAAGAGAGATTGGGAAACCATCCAGGGAAAAATCTCCTAAAGTGGATCTGACTGTGATTTGAACCTCCATTTACCCCTCACAGGTAATACAATTTATTGTGACGAGGGCCATCTCTAAGACTATAGATGTCATCAACACACTGGTCACAATATAGGTAGGTATAACAATAAGATTCTTACTGATTTTAATATTCTGCTGCCCAGTTGGCACACACAAAACCAACATCAGAAATCAGACTGAGAGGTCAATTCCAATCCCTTCCTTTTAGATATTGTAATTTCACATATACTCTCGAGGCAATCGCTTCCTCCCTCCCAACTAATCTGGTATCCTAGATAGTAAAGTTCTTAAGAGCCCACCTCATGGCTGATGCTGTCGTATCAAAGGGCCAGTTTCATAGTCAAATTTAGTACGCCTCAAGTGCGGCGCTACACTAAGTACATGACGACACCTACCTAAACCAGAATGGAATGGGCCAGTTTCCTATACGAGAACGGCCCATTCCATTCAAGTTTAGGTAGGTGTCGTCATGAACTTAGTGTAGCGCCGCACTTGAGGCGTACTAAATTTGACTATGAAACTGGCCCAAAGTACCATTTTCTGCATTCTCCATTTGGCAACAGTAAAATCGGGATAACTTTTAATATATTTTTTTGTAGCCTATTTAAAATTAAATACATTTTAACACAGAATAGCTAGTCTCAATTCCACGGATTTCTTAAGTATATTCCAGAAAACCTCATCACAATGTGATACCTGTTTTGAGCTGTATTAGCTACCTGAGCTAGGTGTTATGTGGGCGTTAGAGGGGCTCTTAATAGCCAAGAGAGTACAAAAACATATGTTGTGTTGTCATGAATGACTTGTGATGGTAATTGTGTTGAAACCAGAATATTTGTGCTGTGTATGAGCCTAATTGTTTCATCATCTCACCTTTGCCAGTGTTTCACCTTGCTCAGGGTTGTCCCAGAATGGCTCCAACTCACCGGCTAGTGCTAAAGACGAAGAGGGCAACACCAAAAAACAGAAGGTTGGACTTGACCTGGCCAAGAAACATTTGCCCAAATATGGTCCTCAGCTACCGCCAAAGAAAGGAATTCAAATTAAACTTGGAGCGCAGGTATTTTTCAGTAGACATAACTGAATGGTCAGGGAAGTACTTTTATAAAGTATATCCAAGTTGGAATTTACTAGGTTACAGATAAGGTATACACAAGACACTCAGCACTACTGGAGTCTCGCTGCGCCCCTTGAGCCAGATTGAGTCGTTGGGCGCTGGGGAGTGCTAGTTGCAGTTCTCATTGATAAAAACAGAAGTGAAACAACTCACTTTAAAATTGTCACCCCCTTACCTGATTTCAATGAACAAACTTTTTCAGACAAGTGACTAGTCGACAGTATTTGAAGATTGTTTACAATGAGGCAATTTGCAAATATTCATTTGAACTATACAAAAAGGACTATTCTCTGTTTTCTTTGTAATTAGCAGTCTGAGTAGGCTCGATTGGAGGGGTTGCTTTATGGGAACAAGGGTGGGGCTGAGGCCACTACCTTCTCCTAGCTTTGGGAAAGCCAGTTTGTCTACACAAGAAGGCAATTTATTTATGTTCGCTCGCAAAACCATAATTAAAGTGAACTGTTTTTTAAAATATCTACATGATAGCAATGTTGTCACTTGGGTTTGCAAGTAGCTATACACTTGTTGAAGGACTCAAGCTCTCCCAATGAGTGCAGCTATTTTAACCATGAGGCTGTGGGTCGGGTGTATACCTTTTCTGTGGCCTAGGCCTAGACTTTTTTTTTTGGCTGACGTGTTGTGGTATCATACTTGTGTTGGTGGAAACTTATAATAGGATTTTGGTAGGAAGAACATTTTAGAAAATACAAACACATTAGGTTTTTGGAGCCAATAATGGTAACATTTTACTACCATAGGCATGATATTATTAGCGGTGCCCAGATTTTTATGACTTGACATCTTTGTCTTTTTACATCACAGACAATGCTCATCTGCACACAACCCTGGTTGTTTAAATGTATATTTTATAGGTTATGTTTAAATTGTCATTTATGGTCACTTTAGATATTTAGGTAATATTTTCATGATTTGAATATTTTTTAGTAATTTGTATTTAATGATATCAATATTTTGTAAATTCATAAACGTTCAAACCTAAAAAAAATTAGCAGTAAGTGGTCGGGTACAATATACAAGTTGATTACTGTTTTGGTTGTGGTTTTTTTTACGTGTTTATCCCATTGCAATATTGTATATGTTTTATGTTCATGTCTATGTTTAGCTCAAATACTTGTCTTGTTTTATTTAATGATAGTAATTGATAAATGCAGTGCAATGTTAAACTTACGACATGGTTAAATGTAAGCGACGGCTCATGTCTTGACTTTGCCATGTAAATAAAGGCAATAATAATAATAGTAATAATATAACTTATTTTACATCCATTACTGTTTCCAGCCTATGGTCTGGGTAATTTTGTTATTCAAGCCATATATTTTACACTACCGGGCTGCTAGGCTTGTAGTAGCTTCATATATCTTATAATCTAATTTGAGACTAGGACAGACACAACATCCAGTCCCTGGCCATTAATTTATCATTGCGAAAGGGTAAACCCTTATTTCACCATTGATAAATTTTTCGGCCATGCCGAGAATTGAACTCTGGACCCTTAGCTCAATAAATAATCATACTACTGACTGAGCTAAGGTGTCGGATACCTACAGTATAATGTAGGCTTCAAATGTACCTTCATATCCACACTCTCTCTTTACTTTGGTTGTAGGAAAAGCCACATTCCTGGTAAAGCACTGCAACTAAGCTGGAAAGATTTCTGTGGGAAGGGGTAGTTATTGCTTTCCAAGCAATCTTCGTAAATCAATATATATGTCTAACAAATTCCAAGAGTTTATTTGCTAAAGGTTTTTCATTGCCTGCTTATAAATTTTTATTTTCAGTTTGTAGAGGACTTATTTGATCTACTCATTGCATTCTTTCCTAGTTATGTTTACATTGCTTAGCTATTTTGAAATATCATTTTTTCAGCTCTTTTAGTTATTTTTGTTAAATTTTTTTGTGACAATTTTTAAGTCATAAAAATACGCTCCTTGATTATTTTTTAGGTATTGATATTATTTATCAAAAGTAACAGCTGATTTATGAGCAGGTGAAAGTAGATCAAGTAGCTTTTCTGGTAGTCAGATAAGGTTATTCCTACTAAAAAAACTTTGCTGTAGTATTAATATAACTCTGGTGGCCTTGCTTGTATGAGTTTAGCACAAACTCAACAAGAATTATAGACTATGCTGTATATTATATCCTTATCCATGGCATCAGCTCGTAAGCAAATTATATTGACATATGTTGACAAAGATAGCGCCAACATTTGTGAATAGAGTGTGTCATGTGGTCAGGACAATGAACCCTTCAGTTGTTTTTACAAACATTTAAAAAGTGGACTCAGAAGCACTTTTGGGTGGTGTTGGGGTTGGTAAAAATGTACCGCCTCTGGCTTGAAAATAAAAACTTATAATATTATAACAATATATGGTAATCATTCTATTTTTTTATTCTTTAAAACCAATATTTATTATTTGGATTTAAAAATGTATTTAAATATAAATTCATAATGCCAAAGAAACTTTCCATGAAGTAATCTGTATTGGAGAATTTTACTGTCCAGTATATTTTTGTATTACTAATTAATATACTAGATATTTCTGAAGAAGTCTTGAGTCGGACGGTAGAAAAATATAGGAGTCTGAGTCGAAGGCTCCAAAGTCCTTACTGTAAATGAGATGTTAATTTAAAAAAAAAGTATTTTAGTTCTTATATTCCTCATAATGTACTAATAAACAATAAGTCTAAGTTACATTTGAAAGATATTTTCACTAACAAAAATGTTACTTTAGAAATCCTGGCAGCCCAGCGGTACAGGGGTGAAACCCCAGTCCCAAGCCATGGCCGCAGCCTTCAATATTGATGATGATGAGGAACCTGAGGAAATGCCTCCGGAGGCTCGCATGAGGATGAGAAATATTGGAAGGTAACACAGAATTTGTTAAACCCAAGAGTTTCAAAATAAATCTCTATTGTGTCACCATGACAACTTAATGCCATTCGAGGAACTCTTGCTGCTTTTCCAGGGAAAAAATCAGTAAGTTATGTTTTTAATTAGAATATGTATTGTGATATTAAAAATAATTCATCTGGTTGTTATATTATACTGGTTGTTCTTGATAGGTGTGAAACCTGGTCTGTTACCTACATGACAAAAACAAGGTGCCTAGGAAGATATTTGGTCCATAAAGGGATGACGGTACTGTTGAGTGGAGGAGTTTACATAATGATGAGCTTATACCCTGTACTCATAAGCCATTGTTAGGATAATCATGTTTCTTATATTGCGGTGGGCAGGACATGCAGCGTGAATGGAAGAATCTAGGATTGTGTTTAGGATATTGACTGACAAAACCATTGGGAAGACTTAGACATATATGGGAGTAAAACGTTAGAAAGGACCTGAAAGATATAAGGTGTATTTAAAAACCTGTTTGTGTAAAACTAATAAGTATTATGGGACATTCTTTAACTTAATTTAATTGAGGACAACACTAATAAATTTGATACAATGTCTCGAACAGATAAACTTCTGCTTGATAAGAATCAAATAGCCGAAGGTATTATTTATACTTTTTATTGAGGAATTCTCCATCTAGATATCATATTCTGAAAATTGAAAAATGACTCCTGGACACGGGGAATCGAACCCGGAATCTTGGGCTTAATACGTCAATGCTCTAACCACTGAGCTATCCAGAAATCATCCTGTGCCCTGGATCATTCTTCACTCACATTTTAAGGCAGAGTCTATGATGGACGTGCGGAAATCGTCGGCTACAAATGTGTGATTTTATTAAGATCACAAGCTATCAGATAACACAGCTTGATATCTAAATCTACCTATGTGCAAGATAACATATCTTACGCTTTTTTTTTACCTATAAACCATGTATGTTTCAGGATCAATACATAACATACAAATATTAAAGTTGGTTTAAAACATTCCCAAAAATATTAGATTCTTTCACTTTTTTTAGAGGTGTGGGCACATTCTGAGCCACATCTCAAAAACCACCTGTACAACGTAAACAAAAATTGTACAGGTAATACACTAGGCTGCATCATAGTAGCCCTTTTGGCCAACGCTATAGTGATATGTACTCTTTTTTTTAGAAACTATTGAATTATATATCTATTAATTTAAGCAGAATAAAAGAGACAGTAAAGTTGCATATTTCAGTATTTTTTCCATGCATATAAACTTGTTTGTTAATTAGAAATAGTGACCTTTTATCTTAATAGCCCTATGGATTTTTTTAGCCCCACCCAGTCTTATGACCTTTATGGATGCTGTGAAGTGAAGGGAGTATGCAAGGACAGGGAAGTGTGGAGAACGTTAGTGAGGATAGATTAATTATAGAGTTGTTTTTTTGAGCTATGTGCACAGTTTCTTGCCTACCCCATAAGGGAACGGCGTGCTTAGATATGTATGTATTTCTTTAAAAAGGCCGCTCATTAGTATAAGCCACACCTAAAAGAAGTAATCTCTTTAAGAAGAAAAAAATTTATACTAAAAATTGAGCTCATTTTAAAAATGAATAAAAATGTATCATATCTCTTTCTCACTTTTCTAGTTTTTTCAATTATTATTTGAGATTTTAAATTCACATCACAACTATGTATAGCTGTGAAATACTGTGGATTTTTTTTTACATGATCAGCCTTGTTGAATATCTTTTAATCAACAAATACTTGCACTAAATTCTTTAAGACGTATTTGATATAAAAAAACAATCAGTGGTAATTATTGACTGATCGTTTCAGTTCAACAGCTGTTTTTGCTTCAAGTTGTATTATTTACAAATTCGATAGGTGGTCCCTATTAGTGTATCAAGGTTTATCTTTTGTTTCTTTTAACATCCTTGTTAAGGACGAGCATTAAAGGGCAACATCTGTTGCAGACACAATTATAGGCCACACTATAGTTCTATAAGTGTTGTGTTTTAAGAAAAATTTGACATTTTTGGATAAATATGTTGTGCACATTTTCTTCTGTACACATCTGTGCGTGCGTGCATGTGTGTGTCCCCACCAGCCACACACACAAAACACCATGCCATAGCTGTTCTATTCTCATTTATATAATTCAATCAATATTTCTAAAACAAATCTGTCGGTTATGAGGTTGGGGTTTGAATCCTAGTCGGATGTAACAGGTATGGTTTTTCATAAATGGTTTCCGACTCTCCCATAATTTAAATTAAATGTGAATACCATAGATGGGTAGTAACACACGAGTCACAAATAAAAATAATTTGAATGGTTTTTAGACTAAATCTAATCTTTCTATTATTATTATTTTTTTGTTCACAGAGAAACACCCACATCAGCAGGTCCCAATTCCTTTGGGAAAACAAAACAAGGATTCTGTGATGCCAAGAAAATGTTTGAGAAAAACATGAAAAAAGCAATAGATAGCACAACTAAGCCTACTCCTCCTCCCCCCACTCCTGTTCCTGAATCGACAACAGAATGAAAGACAACTTTACAGAGTAGTAATTACAACTGAAAATCACAGGAAATGTACAGAAATATACCTCCACATTGTTCCAAGTTTTATCTGGTTTTAATANGGGGGTGTGGGGCGAGCTGTTAAAACAGTCTTATGTTTAGTCGAATAAATGTATATTATATTATTTTACATTTTAAAGTAGAGGAGCCTCAAGACGCTTTCAATATTTTGTTTAATAATACACTCAAACTTATTTGTAAAAAAACTCTCCCTGATGAGCCAAAGCAAAACTGATAGTTAAAAAGAGGTTTTCATTTTTAATTGTGAGTGAGTTAAAGCGATTATGGAGGAACTGCATTAAAACTGCATTTTAATTTTTCTTTTCTTTTTTCTTTTGTATTTTTTGTGGAAGGTTTTTATGCTTAAGACAGTAAGTTCTACTGTAGTATTGGAAAGATAGGGAAAGGAATTACTTATGATGAAATACTAATATTTGTTAGTAATCAACAGTTATACCATTATAAAAAAAAGATGAGATTCATTTGCAATTTCACTTATTGTAACAAATTGAATATAGTTATAATTTTACACAAAATAAATATCAATAAAAACTAATGAATACTTGTTTTTTCGTGTATATATTTAGAAAACTAGTATATAAATAATTTAATTTGTATTTATCTAGCAATATCAATAAACACGATTTTGAAATTATAGGATTTTGAAAAAATACCTGCCTACATTCATCACCTTACATAGGGTTTTTATGTGTGCACTACTTATATTTAAGTAGTGGCAAGGAGTAGCAAACATTTTCAGGGCAAAAACATTGTAGTATATTATGAATCACTTATCTTATCATATTTTACCTGTCTACCTTTAATTTATGTTAGAGTTGCAGTTTAGATCCCCTGCACATTGTGAACTTTCAATTGTATTAAGAATAAAGTTTGATTAATATTAATCTTTGGGGCTGGTAGGTGGAGTGGGCTAAATGTGTAGAAGTTTTATCGAATGTGTTTGGGGGGCTGTTCTCAGTGAATATTCTTACTTGTCTTCCTTTTGAGGCGAAGGGTACAGTGATCTCTTTTGGGAGCAAAATAGAATAAGATCTGAATGTTTGTGAGGAGAGGATGGCGTAATTTCCCTTAGAAACGATCTAACTTAAACATCTACTGATACATGCATGAATTAATGTAATGACCAATAGTAGTTGTTGACAAAGATAAATCAAATAAATATGTATATATTTAATTTATATTTATATTATTTCAGAAAGTGTAAAAGTGATTACCAGAACACAGATTTTTATGTAGTATTAACCTACAAATTATATACATAAATATGTAGCTTTGAATAGACCTTCTTTCCCCACATTAATAATATGTACATATATTATTGACACGAAATTTAATTTCATGGCTGCAAATTTCTAAAGGAAGTAATCGAAAATACGTTTATCTACACACACATGTACAATTACTTTTTTAACGAGTTGTATTAGATTATTGATTTGTTTTACAGCAGTTAATTTTCCCATTAATTAAATACTTCAAATAATCGGCATTATAGAACTGATTTTATAAATAAAAACAAGCCCTGCGGTGCAAGAAGAGTGGTGGAAGGAGAGTTAAAGGTAGAGCAGTATGGCTTCAGACCAGGTAAATCCACAACACCCAATATTCGTCATGAGACTGTTGCAGGAACATCATTACCAGTTCACTGGCTTTTCTGGATATGAAAAAAGCTTATGGTTGTGTGTAGAAATAAGACCTGGAAAATGTTTAAAATTAAAGGGGTGGTAGATGTNGAGACCGATAAAGGGAAATGTGAGCTGTGTGAAAGTGGAAGGGGAGAGGAGGAAATGGCTTGAAACAAGGAAGTGCACCTCCTTGTTCGTGGTAGCAATGGATGTAATGATGAAAGAGGTAGGAAGAGTAGGGGAAGGAAATATGAAAGCAATGGTGTTTATAAATAACTTAATGGTGTGTGGAAACAAACTAGGAGTGCAGGAACAGTTTATTATTATTATTATTATTATTATTATTATTAGCACTGCGTCTTACTACCCGTTCGGGTTATACGCACTTACGCTAATGTGTAATGGTAGGGTGATTGTGAGATGAAATGAAGGACCTACAGTTTAACGTGGAATCCGAACCACGGTGGAGGCCTGGCATTCCCCATATTCACAAGATGTCTTGTCAGAGGTGAAGGAAGGGTTTGGTAATCAGATAAATCTGTGCCGGGACCGAGGATTGAACCCCGGCCGCCAGTATAGAAGTCTGACACCTTACCCCTAGACCGCCAGGTCACCCCAGGAACAGTTGGATGTATGAAATGTGGTGGTAGGCTATGCAAGAGAAGTGATAATGAGGCCACTATCCAGCAACATCGCATTCACAGAAAAACAACAGAACAAGAAACGTCAGGTACATAGTTACATTAGGCAACTGTAATGGTCTGATAAGCCAGCATACCTGACTTGGATGTTGCTCACTGCCTACTCTTATGAAAGTACAGTTCACCTGAAAATTAGTGACACATCATTTAAAAGTATTTCCCCTAAGATAGACATAAAACTAATACCACATTTAAAAAACATGGAAAATACAAAATTTGTATATAATATCTTTGAAAATGTGTAAAATTTAGAAAAATATTTAAAATTAAACCTGATAATAGAGTCCCATAAAACCTAATTTGCTGAAATTTCACATTTCTAACTGGCAGGATTAAAATAAGTAGTTATATAAAAATCTAGGCTCTTATGATCACTTGTTATTTTAACATTTTATGATTTTGCCATTGGATGTATTTTCTTAGGAACTAGACAAAAACAAAATATTATTACTTAATATTTGTACCTGTGCTTCATTGCTTAAAAATAATGTTTTGTTCATTGTAAATTATTGAATTGGGAAATATGAATTTAAACTAGTGTTAGTATTTCTGAAGTGTGTATGAGTGATTGATTTGTTGACCAGACGGATCTATCCAAATAATTGTTAGAAAAAAAAATGCAGAAAAGGAGAAGGCAAAGTTTGTTTTTATACTCTCACCACAACTTTACTTAAAATATTGCTTAGGTGTCCAACTGCAGATGTTATACAGGTTTTCTTAAATGTGTGTAAGTTAATAGTGAACAAAATTATGTCTGTACACTAAATATTTAGCATACAATTTTATATATTTTATTGCTATTACTGTGTAGAGATTAAACGATCAGAAAATTAAGCAGGGATACACTATGTTTAACAATGAGGAGACCCGCCTCGGTGGCGTAGTTGGCTAACGCGCTTGTCGTGTTTAGCTCGACTGCTGAGGACGGGGAGATCGAGGTTCGAATCTCAGTCGGGTGAACTAGGGGTGGTTTTTCCTAAATGGTTTTCCACTCTTCCTCCACGCAAATGCGGGTTCACTTCCTCTAATTCAACCTTCCCAATTCCTAATCCATTAGAGTAATTAGTACTTAAAAGCATATAATCCGAATGGGTAGTAAGACACGGTGCTAAAATATTATTATTATTATTATTATTATTAACAATGAGGAGGCCCAGTGGCTAAATTATATAATAGTTTAAATTAGGAGGGATAGCCAGCACACTTACCTAGGTGATATTGGAGTAGAAATTGTTTAGATATAACACTAAAAAACACACAAACACATTTTTAAGTACAAGCTTTCACTGTCACAGACAGCTTCATCAGGTCAGGAGAGTAGACTGATGCTTTTGGTTGAAGGTAATGTTGACTGTTCAACCAAAAGTATCAGTCTACTCTCCTGACCTGATGAAGCTGTCTGTGACAGTGAAAGCTTATACTTCAAGATGTTTTGTGTTTTTTTTTCTAAACAATTTCTACTCCATTATCACTAAGGAAAGTGTCCTGGCTATAACTTTTAATTTTATACAAAATATACTTAAGGAAATAACTATTCACACCCAAATTTCAGAAAGTATGTAGCATTAAATAATTTAGTATTAATCACTCACCTACTTATTTTAACTTATTCCCTGGTGTGCGTGTAGCACAGCTGTCTGTGTAGGCCTGCTAGCCATTTTTCTACTCAAATACTCTTATCTGACAAATATTTTTCACTACTCACTTATTTTCTCATTTATTGCTGTATTCATGGTCATAATATAGCATCTATCAGCTTTGTCATGAAATATTCAGACTGGCTAATAGTACAGTGGTTCATCGATAGATGGCATTACAATAACTTATGGCAATGAAATGTTTATTTGCACCCACACCAGGAAACGTTAGGCAAACACAGGCATTGTTCAAAGTCCGCACCAGAGAAACGGTTAACGTAACTACTTATTTTAAAACCAAGTTTAAAAAAACATTTAATATAATAAGTTTTGCAAATTAATTCATTTGGTTACATAATTTGTATATTGTTGAGATGAAATATGTAGAGTGTATTAAAGTGAAAGGAATATTACTGCAATTTATGTCTATAAAAATCTAATATGATATTGCTAATGAGTTTGATCATACAAATATGTTTCATACTTGTTTAAATACAAGTTCTTGGTTGATTTCTATGAATGTCATATTTTTTTTTTCCACACTAGAACAGTCTTTACTTGCCCTCGAATGTATGAATTGCACAAGTTTCAATTCCAATATTCTTGACCTACATGCAGCAAGTGGCTATAAATTTAGAGAGACTTGAAATATTACAAACAAAATAAATTTAGCTACAACATTATAAACTTAAGTTGCATTAGTCAACCTTGGTGATCTTAGGTTAAAGTGGTAATCTCAAGACCCAATGTTTGTGGGTTCAAACCCAGTCAAGGTCGATGAATTTTCCTTGAGAGATAGAAATCCGTAGCACAACTTCCTTTGTAGGGCAAGTAAAGCCGTCGGTTCCATGTTGATTGTAGCATGTACAAGAACCCTGAGAGATAATATCACATATTATGGGAAAATACCTTTATCAGCAAAATTGGTAGTCCCTTTCATGCTTTTTCATAGAAAATCAGTTTAGAAGGCAATGGGGAACCACCATACTTAATGAACTCCCCTAGTACATGTGATTTCTACCAGATAGTGCAGGCAGCATTAACCAGTTGAAGGGCGGAGTGATGCCCAGCTCTGGATAGGTAGAAATCACATCAAACCAACCTTCGGGTTGTTGTCTTGAGAATAACTTACATTAAACAACTATTTTTTTATAATTAGAAACTATTATTTCAATGTGTTTATGAAAAAAAAAGTTCAATAGTTTAAAGAAGAAATAGTTGTATCACTATGTATTTGGATAGTTGTGAATTAATCATCATAGCAAAATATACAAAGTTAGCCATTATATAGTTGTTTATATTTCATACACTGCCTAGCTATTTGGAGTGTAGCTCTTTATTTATTCATTTGTTTGATTTGATTGTTAACTAGGGTTCTGCAAATACTCTTTTAGAGCAGAGCTTTAAATAAATAACTCAAGCTCAGACTCAAAATTATTATTATTATTATTATTATTATTATTATTAGCACCACGTCTTACTACCCGTTCGGGTTATATGCACTTACGCTAATGTGCAATGGTAGGGTGATTGTGAGATGAAATGGAGGACCTACAGTTTAACGTGGAATCCGAACCACGGTGGAGACCTGGCATTCCCCACATCTCAGACTCAAAAGATGTAGGGGCTGACAATTTCTGAGTTACTTTGAAAATGTTCCTTCTTTGCCCTGTAATGTTTGTCTGGTGATGAATTACTAGTTGTTTACTCTTCTCCCCACTTGTTGAGATGTGTTTTGTGCAGTTTAGGGTTTGGGGGTGGGGAGAAGAATCTAACAAGAGAGTATTGTGCACCCGATGACCATTGAAATGTCTAGGTCAGCAACCTAGTAAACTGATTTGTTGATGAAAGGAAGATAATATGTTATATCTCTAGATATTTTAGAACACAAATAGCTAAGTGCAACATGGCAACAAGTACACCTTAATGCAAAAGTGTACTATTTATATCTCATAATTCATTGATGGTTTAATTTCTCTCTCTGGTAAGAGGCCAGCACCAAGTGAACAGTAGCACTCCAAATAGACAAAGAATAATGGGGCTCTTTATTTTTAGTAAAATATTGCTAAATCTTCACATCAAAACATATTTTCATGAATGCTTTTTATATTATTTACTTAAGAACATTAAATTATATGAACACATGTTTATATCCACCTTTCAAGTACCTTCTTCCAAATATAATTTAATGTTCTTAAGTAATCCAAATATAATGTAATTACTTCATAAAGCGAAAAGAGATTTTCCTTATGGAAATATATTAAGAACATTAAATTGAATTATAAATAATTTTTCAGCTACAATCAAAGTATATTTAAAATTTAATCATATAATTTATTAAGCCTTGATTTTTTTTTAGTTAAAACTTTTTCAAATATGAGTCTTATTTCACAAAAAAAAGAAGTAATATTAACACAATTTATTAACAGAAATTACATTTTTAAAGTATACTTATTCACTCAACCCCAGCTCAACTCTGCTACTAGGGAGCTTCATTATAAAACTCTCTTTGAGATCAACTCAATCTTGAGCTCGTAGACCCCTACTGATAACATTGTAAAATTATGTTTTAAACAAATTATAAAGTGATAGAAATAATAAATGTACTTACCTACATTTTTCTACTCATGCAATGTAAAGTGTGATCTGTATATAAATAAATTATTAGTTTATTGATTTGTAAAGATCACTTTATGATTTGGTGTTTACTGTTGAACTTTTCTTACTATTGGCAAACCTGTTATCATTTCTCCAAACCTCTGTGTCGCAATGAATAATTGTGATACCAATGTAATTATTTAAATAATGCTCTTTGGTGGAGTGTTTCTGCAATAATGTATATGATTTTGTCTCACAAATCTTACAAGTTTTTAGTAAGTATAAGATAAAAGATAAAAGTCTGCAGTGCACCATACTATTGATTTTCCATTTTTTAATGTTTATTTATTTATATAAGGGGAGACAAGACCACTGACTTATGGTTATTTTTTAAGTGAGTCGGAAATTATTCTGTGGTTTCTGTTTTAATTAAATAGTAATTTGTGAAATACCAATTGGGTGCAAGTTTCCTGAGCCCTGCTTCAGAGTGTTTGAGTTTATGCTCTCCATTTACCCTGACTTAATGCATTATGTAGACCTACCTTTTAAGCTGCACCATAGTGAAACCCAACAAGGCAAGCTCACTCACTACCTTTTAGTGTAAATGTTGCGTGTATATGATGATCATTGTGAAAGTAACCAAATTTTAAGTTAATATGGTATCACTCTGTTCCTTTAACACTTTAGAACCCATCTACAGTTTGTTCACATTAACTTAAAACTCTCCAAGGGAATGGCTATTGAAAGCCAACCTTGCTGTACAACAAAGTACAAGTCGATCCAAATGTTCTTGAAATGTAATTTTGAAAATTATTTATTCTAAGACAAGAGAAGACCACCGATCATTGTGGCTTGTGGTGGTTGAACTTCTCAAACATCATTTAGTGTCGACATTACCGGCTACCAGCACAAATGTGCAGGAGTCGGCCAGAAATGTTAGTCCGCCATGAGTATCACGCAAGAGCAGAGTGTTGCGTTGCTGGAAGCCTCTTATAAATGTGGCATCTAGTAGTTTCAAGAGAAGTTCCCTGGTGCTTCTATTCCAGGGAAAACTATAGTTTATGATCTTGTGCAACGTTTTTGTGATACTAGTAGTGTTACGGATAGGCCTAGAAGAAGTCAACAGTTCACATAAAACCTACAAACCACCAATATCTTCATTACCACAGCAGCCACCTTTCTTATACTGAGAAGTCTCTTCCCTACAGCCTGGTCATTAGGGCCAAACACAAATGTTCAGACAGTGCTAACTTCACTCGATATTGCAGTAAACTTTCCTCAGCTTTTCAAGAAAGAGGGTACCCTTCAACTCTCATTGATACTCAAATCTCCAGAGCCCTCAAATGATTCGAGAAATCACATACAAATGTCTGATGATATCCCTTTCACCACCAAATACCATTCGGGACTGCAAAGAATCAACACTCTCCTCAAGAATGGCTACAAATTTCTAATTTCTTCCACTCGGACACAAAACCTTCTCAGCTCTCCCTTAGGAATCTCTTTCAAACGGACACCTAACCTTCACAACCTTCTAGTACACCCAAAATTGTCCGACTCCAACATAACTTTTGACTCAATCAACACAACAAAAGATTCACACTTGTGTATGAAAAAACTCTGCAATAACTGCAAGATCCACCCACCCAGCAAGACCTTCAATAATATTTTTTATTTATCACCGCATCTTACTACCCGTTCAGGTTAAGTACTAATTACACTAATGGGTTAGGAATTGAGGAGGTTGAATTTAGAGAAAATGAACTCGCATTTGT
>CABFOW010000119.1:285416-297239 GCA_902141385.1 Timema californicum
GGAAGGAACTGTTCAGTAAAAATAACCCCCAACTGGTTAAAGTTTTGAAGCCTGACCACCATCACCAACAAACCAAATAAGTAAAATTAAGCCACCGTCTTTGAATTAATTATTAAAATTTTATTATATAATGACTATATGAATTTGACTAAGATTTCTGGATCAAGACAATCAACGATCCCAGTGGGTATTTTGTGAACTATGCTAGCAGCACCACTCACCTAAACACAAAACTGCAACAACAAACCAAGTCAGCAAGCAAATGTCAGATTTAGATAATCAAAGATAACCTATCAGTAACATAAGAGTTTTCGTTGTTTTAACCACTTGCATTTTTATTTGAATCTTGCATCTTCCTATATTCATTACAGTGACTTTAGAAAGTAAAAAATAAGCATTGTGACCCTCAACGAAAGATACCGCGACCTCCTCCACTGCAATAAATATTGAAATGAAATATCTTCAAGAAAAAGTAAAATTTATAATCATTAAATAAAATTCTGTATTATTGAAAACTTTGTCAATAAGAGGATTTTACAGTTTTTAATGGAATACAAATACACAAAAGTATACATTGAAAAGGAACTTGTTTTTTTCAACCAAAATAGTGAACAAATATTCTACTCTATATAATTAGGATTCCTTAAGTCCATGTTACACAAAAAATATAATGGGTCACATGTTATAAGCTACATAAGCTAACTCATCAATGTGATTGTTTCCGCCAAAATATTATGTGTATAGCGTTCACTTTTCTCCTTGGACTATATAGGTGGTTAGGTAGGTCTTAGCTCGATAGTTTCCGCCAAAATATTATGTGTATAGCGTTCACTTTTCTCCCTGGACTACATAGGTGGTTAGGTAGGTCTTAGCTTCGCATTTGCTAAGTCAAATCGGTGCTCAAGATACCTTAGTGTGAATCAAATTCCACTCGCTTGGTTCCATGTATTGTTGACAATGACAATTTCAATATTGATGAACAGCTCTTTATTTTATAGTCTTTGTCAAAGATAATAAAATGGGTCCATTAATCGATAAGAAAAGGCAATGATATGGTGAATATGATCAATTAAAGTAGGACTTACACCTTAATTATGGGAATTCCAAGTCCCCCATTAGTTTGAATCACAAACAGTTAGTGCAAGATCTTTCACTTTAAAGATGTGGATATCGGGAAAGAGGCTGCATTATGTTTCACAAAAATTGCTGAGCCAATAACCGAAAGCTATAGTGAACCAGCGTGTGCTATATGGCCGATATAGCTTGCCACAAAAGTGTGAAGCAGTGTAAATATATTTGTTTGAAATAATGAAAGCTATTTTCCAAAAGTATAGTGCACATCACATGCGCTATTATGCATAATGTTGGTGTGAAATTGACTTTAGTGAAAACTTCTTTCCACTCTGTTTAGTCTTTTAAACAAACACAATTTCAATTACAAAGACAGCATAAAACCATGGCAACAAAACACAAAATCTAGCAACTTGAGAAAACCTCACCTATAGTTTTTAGGTGAATGTTCATGGCTGCCAAGTTGATATGTTACAGCATAGAAAACTTATTGCTCAGAAAGATGTGTAATTTAAAATAAATGTAGTTTAACAAAATTATAGCTTTAGGACCTGATGTTTGTGGGTTCAAGTCCAGCCAAGGTTGGCGGATTTTTCTTGAACGCTAAAAATCCACAGCACAACTTCCTTTAAAAGGGAAGTAAAACCACCAGTCTCATGTCAATTGTGCTACATGTGTGAAAATACTTTTCCCGACAAAAGTGATGGGCCATTTTACGCTTGCTCATAGAAATTCACTGTGGAAGCCAACAAGAAACCACCACACTTTTAAACTCCCTTAGTACATGTGTTTTTTAGCAGATGGTGGGTGACATTTAGATGAGAGTATTTGTGTTAATATTGAAAAATGACACCCACATAGGAATTTGAACAATCCAGCTTTACGTGCTGCTCTACCAATTGAGCTATATATGTCAATGTGTCATTCAACTATCTTGTGGACCTGCTTCGATAGCAGCATGGCCTAAGATTCTACTCGCGCAATATACTAGACTGCCGAAGATAAGGAGAACGGCGCTTGATCACAGTTGGAAGTAATGATGGTGGTTTTTCCTCAATGGTTTTCCACTCTCTCTACACGCAAAGCTGTTTCACCCCCTATTAATTCAACCTTCCTAATCTTTAACACAATAGTGAGATTAGTATGAAGGTGTACAACCTAAATAGGTAATAAACGTGGTGCTAACAAAAAAAAGAGTGACTCAATTGCTACAGTAACTGTATATTAAGTATAATGGTAATAGTGACCTTCTCATTTTCCAACTTGCGGAGCTCCTCTTGGTGCATCTCGGAGTCCTGTTGGTCCAACTGACTGAGTCCCTCGGCCTCACTCAGTCTCTCTGCTAGCTCGTCCATCTGTCTGGACAGGTATGTCATCTCTGTTTGCACTTTCAAGTACTCTTGGGCCAGCTAGACAAAACACATCATGCTATAATACCTTTGATTAAAGCACAGGTAGACACTTGCCATAAGCTGTAATGAAAAAGGAACCAAGGACCGATAAATTAAACAAACCCGGTAGAGTGGTTTTAGTAGTTTTCTGTTATTAATTTGAAGCCTGCTGGGGAGTCAGTTCAAACTGGGCATATTGAAGGTTCTATCCTTATCATTAGATAAGGCTTATGTTTCACTAATGGTTCATCTCTATCCAGTCATACCCGCTCATAATATGGCTTGTGCTTGCTTCAAGCTTCAAACAAGATTATCTACAATAAAATCAAGAATATGTAGCTCTAAGCAATAGGAATTATTGATAAAAATTAAATAAACCAAATAGTCAAAGAATATTTGTTTCTGGTTGGTTGAATGCAAGCCATAGTAGCTACAGATACATAATGTAAATAATGGCTCAGCGTTTGTGTAAGCTGTTGTAGACAGATTATAGTGCTGGTGAGTATCTGACAGGAGGGTGTGGTCACACAAGCTATTGTAGACAGATTATAGTGCTGGTGAGTATCTGACAGAAGGGTGTGGTCACATTAGCTAAAATAGACAGATTATAGTGCTGGTGAGTATCTGACAGGAGGGTGTGGTCACATTAGCTAAAATAGACAGATTATAGTGCTGGTGAGTATCTGGCAGAAGGGTGTGGTCACATTAGCTGTTTTAGACAGATTATAGTGCTGGTGAGTATCTGACAGGAGGGTGTGGTCACACAAGCTGTTGTAGACAGATTATAGTGCTGGTGAGTATCTGACAGGAGGGTGTGGTCACACAAGCTGTTGTAGACAGATTATAGTGCTGGTGAGTATCGGACAGAAGGGTGTGGTCACATTAGCTAAAATAGACAGATTGTAGTGCTGGTGAGTATCTGACAGGAGGGTGTGGTCACATTAGCTTTTGTAGACAGATTATAGTGCTGGTGAGTATCTAACAGGAGGGTGTGGTCACATAAGCTGTTGTAGACAGATTATAGTGCTGGTGAGTATCTGACAGAAGGGTGTGGTCACATTAGCTGTTTTAGACAGATTATAGTGCTGGTGAGTATCTGACAGAAGGGTGTGGTCACATTAGCTGTTTTAGACAAGTAGACAGATTATAGTGCTGGTGAGTATCTAACAGGAGGGTGTGGTCACATAAGCTGTTGTAGACAGATTATAGTGCTGGTGGGTATCTGACAGAAGGGTGTGGTCACATTAGCTGTTTTAGACAGATTATAGTGCTGGTGAGTATCTGACAGAAGGGTGTGGTTACATTAGCTGTTTTAGACAGATTATAGTGCTGGTGAGTATCTGACAGAAGGGTGTGGTTACATTAGCTGTTTTAGACATATTATAGTGCTGGTGAGTATCTGACAAGAGGGTGTGGTCACATTAGCTATTGTAGACAGATTATAGTGCTGGTGAGTATCTGACAGGAGGGTGTGGTCACATAAGCTATTGTAGACAGATTATAGTGCTGGTGAGTATCTGACAGGAGGGTGTGGTCACATTAGCTATTGTAGACAGATTATAGTTCTGGTGAGTATCTGACAGGAGGGTGTTGCCACATTAGCTAAAATAGACAGATTATAGGACTGGTGAATATCTGACACATGGCTAAATTGTAAATGAGATATTATACAGATAAAAAAGCCCAGATAAAGTCATATATTGATGGCAATGACAAAAATTCCTATATTTTTAGATGGTAGTTTCTCATCTTACCTCCAGATTTATGTCTAAGTATTTTGTCAAAATACAAACACATATTTTCTCCTTTGAGTTGATATAATAATATATTTCTGATAAAAAAGCAATAACAATATGTCATACTCAAGAGTCAAAAATTCACTTTGTGATTATAAAATATGAATAAACAAACAAAATGGATGTTATCACAGTATATAAATGAAAAAATTATCTTTTTTAATTATAAAATTCAAGAGCATTAACTTGTGATTGAAATAATAATCATATTACGTTGATAAATATTATTTGTGATGTTTAAATTGGGTTATAATGTATACAAGGAATATTGCAAGGTTTCTTTGACCACAATCAAATGCAAACTGATAATTGTGTGTATTATACCAATTTAATTGAAGACATTAGTATAAATAGATAATCTGTATATATAATTATATTAAAAATAGCTTACGAAAGAAATGCATACATCTACTTTGTTATGAACAATAGGGATGTTGAAATATGACCAGTAACTAATTGAGTTTGTGGTAGTTCACCTGTTTGTGCTGTTCAAATATCTGCATGGATTGTTGACAGTTCTTGTCCGGAGGAATCGGATGAAACTGTGGGTCCAACATGTCCAGGTACACATCGTCCAGCTCTGGTTGGCGAGTGCTGCTGCCTGGTGGACAAAATATTCATCTTCACAATGTGACTGACTAGCTTCGAACAAGACTGGAAGTCAAAATGTTCATTTTACTAACAAGATTAGATAAAGTAGACATTGTATCCCTGATTGAAATGACAACCCTTCTTTTTCTTATTTAAATACACACATCTGATCGGTAGGTGGGGCAGTCTTTCAATTGTTTATTCCTCATTTCTAATGAAAAACCAAACACTTCCATGGAACTAAGTTTAGTATGGTATGAGATTTCTATTAATTATTTAATGTAATTTGAGTTTGATGTTATAATTTTGTTATTTTACAAACTATAAAATAAAACCAAAAAATTGTGACTTGGCTGATATTTCCTTTGTTACTTGGGCCATTCTTGGTATTCATAACTTCACATGTGCGTTAAGCAATAGACAGTGTTAATTTCAATAACAAATATTCACAAAACAAAATAAATTTTGTCAGCAATTTGGTTTTATTTTTTTATAAAACAAAGGAATTTTCTAAACCTCCCTCTTAGGGTATTTAAAAAGAAATATGTAGCAATAGATATGCACAAAAGAGACCCAAAAAAGTAGTTGAAAATGTAAACCGGAGCAGGATTACTTCAATCAAATTATACACTTTCTTTGCCTTCCTCTCTTACTATGCTTTTAATTTAAATAAATGATTTTATTAAAATGCAACTTGAATTAATTAATTATGGTATATACTTTTTAATGTCCTTAACAAAATGGTAAGTAATTTCAAAATTACTTGTAAAGTTATGTTTCATAATGATAAAATTTGATAACAAAATTAATGCTCTAAATAAACAAATTGTATTGTGTGTGCGTGTGTGTGAGAGTGAGTGAGTGAGAGTGAGAGTGAGAGTGTGTTTATGTCAAAAGTTATTTATAATCAACAGGTTAGGGAGAGAATCAAATTGTAAACATGAACAACTAGTAAAATTTTGTTTCAATAAAGTATGATCTTTGAAGCAACTGTCACATGGCTCCCTAAGGTTCATGGACATGTCCGAAGGGGTTTTGTCTGATCTAAGTGTGTTGAACTGAGTTGGTCTGTTTAGAAGTTTTATGTTTATCTGAAGGATGCCAGTGGTTTTCAGACTTGGCAGTGTTTCATACACGTCCATTAAACATTTTTTTAGAACAATAAACAAACGTGAAAATAAAAATATGTTTAGAAGATAGTAAGAAAGGCATTTAAAATTTGGAAGTAGATAAAAAGAAGTTAGAAACCAATTATTTATATATATAAAATATATAAAAAAGGGGGAAAAGAAATTTGTGTTATTATTGTACACTGCGCAGACTATATTTCAAACTTTAAAACTTTTTTTTTTAATTTACACTTCAATGACACAAATGGAGGGTGAGCAGAAAAAAAAAATACAAACTTCAAAAAACAAATATATCACTTAAATATATTTTGTATAGAACTTTTATTGTTTTAAAAATTATTTGGTTTTAAAAAACAAACACATGCACGTCAAACTGAATGTCTTCCACCCTCCCTGCTTTGTATATTAAATGTGCCATGGACCAAATAAATAAGACAACACTGTAATAAACCGACAGAAAAATAAAATGTTGGCCATATTAATTGGAAGCAGAACAAATCACATTTCTGGCAACAAGAACCTTGAAATCGTCCACAAGTATTAACCCCGCATGCAATCCAAGTGATGTAAACAATATGTTCCAATCAGTGACTTACTGATAGAGAGCCATCGCCGATGCCAAGTGGTAAGCGCACAGTCACACATGTTGTAATGCTACTGAGGAGAGAAAGTCCTGCACGCAGCCTGCCACTAACCAACTAACTCTATATCTGGATACGTGAGTCAGCAACAAGGGGGACCGCTAAAAATGGAACTCTCACAACAAGCCGCGAGAAGGGAGAGGAGATAGGGAAACTCCGAGGCAAACCTCTATATAGGAGAAATGATGGGGAGATCTCTCCAACACGTCCAACTCGTGTCTTCGCGAGAGATCTGTGGATAGTAAAGAGATTACTAGGGGAAATTATTAGATCACCATATCAATTTTATAATATGGGTTTAAAAAATAATTAAGAAATGCCAATTAACTAAAATATTAAATAAAAAGTTAAAACTTAAAAAAACTATTCAAATGAAGTGGAGTTTTAATAGGTCTTTACTTAAGAACAGGGAAATTAGAATGAGCAAAATGATTTCCCTCTCTTGAATTTAACCGTATTTTCATTAATAATATAGAAAACCATAATGAGATGTAATGTATGGCTCAATTTTTATTAATAAACAAATATAATAGCTTTGACTATTTTATTCTTAAATATGCAATTTCTTACAATTATAATAATTGTACAAGTGGCAGCATTAAGCCAACTACCGAGTCTAGGGTGGCTGTGTTATCTGATAGCTCATGTTCTTAATAAAATTACACATTTGTAGCCGACGATTTCCTCACATTCATCATAAACTCTGCCTTAAAATATGAGTGAAGAATGACCCTGGGCAGGGGACAATTCCTGGATAGCTCAGTGGTCAGAGCATTGGCGTTCTAAGACGAAGGTCCCGGGCTTGATTCCCGTGACCAGGTGTCATTTTTAAGTTTTCAGAAAATATCAATTTGTATTGCTTATATTATTAGCCACGCGTTATCAGTGGGTTGGCTCTTAGCAATATTGGGTGAAAACATACTTTCAACCAAAGTTGATTAAAAGAATTATATAAAACATATTTCATTACTTTTTCATGGCCTATACAAAAATAGTTATGCTAAAAAAAAAAGAACGCCCACATACACCCTTGACATTATCATAGTTGTCCCCTCTTGCAAATTTTCTGTTTCGGAAATTTAAGATAATTTTGAGCAATGTATTCCAATTACTTTTCTTACCCATCCAATGAATTTGGCTCACAAAAATTCATGATTTGAAAGTTATTTGATGTTATATTATGATTATTTTACAAACTATAAAATAAAACAAAAAAAATTGTGACTTGGCTGATATTTCTTCTGTTACTTGGGACATTCTTGGTATTCATAACTTCACACGTGTGTTAAGCAATAGACAGTGTTACTTTCAATAACAAATATTCACAAAACAAAAGAAATTTTCTAAACCTCCCTCTTAGGATATTCTAAAAGAAAAAACCCATTTACAACTCAAAATATTTGGTCTATTCACAAAACTTGACAGTAGGAATTTCTCTGCCAGGAGGTATATTTAAAAAATACATGGAAGCAGAGCAAAACAATAGGGGGGGGGGAGGTAATTTTGAAATTCAAGCCAATGCTGCCAAAGAGAAAATAGTAGAGTGAGGGTGTATACTCGCCAGAGGAAGAGGGGGAATATTATAAACACATGCCTCGCAGGAAGAACTGGTCATTTTCGTCACACTCTTTATTTTTTGTACAATGGTGTCCAAGTGTGATAGTGTTTAGAGTACTTAAGTGCATCAAGTCAAGATGCTACCCACAATGCGAAATTGCCTTGAAATCACCAAGTAGGCAGGCACTAAGGTAGGTAGGTAAAGAGAGAGCTGTTTCTATACATTCTTTATTACATGAGTTGTATATAAATTTCTATTGATGTATAATTAATTCTCTTATATGTATTAATTTAGCAACTTATAGTTGAGGGCAAACCTAAAATTTGTTTAAAAAAAGATTTGATGAGGATTTTTTCAACGATGTTTTGACATATCCCTCGAGGAAAATGTTGATGTAATAATTCCTTTAATTCATCTCATATTTTGTTGGTTGCAGCATACAAGTGGAATAATATTTTTGGCTCTATTTTATATTGAGCATGACTAGAAAGTAGGCAGTATTGGGGTTAAGTAGCCAAGTAGATGGAATATATAAAAACCTAGAAACTTTCATCACATGTGTGAATGTGGGAGTAGGTGTTGATGTGTTTAATGTTAACACGGATGCAGATATTTATTTTATCGCTGCGCCTTACTACCAGTTTAGGTTTTACACCTATGTACTAATCATAGTAATGAGTTAGGCATGAAGAAGAATAGATTCAAAGGAAGCGTACGCGCATTTGTGTGGATAGTGTGTGGAAAAAGTTGGAAAAGCCACTCTCAGTACACCCAATCAGGATTTGAACCTCGATCTCCCTGTCATCGGCAGTTGAGTCTAACAAGAGAGTGATACCTAAGACCATGAGGCCACCAAAGCAGGCCAATGCGAATAAGTATATTGCTCATCTTGTGCTCTAGACATAACCATACCAATTCAAAGAAAAAAGTCTGCTTCCGAGACATGTTCATTATCTGGTCTGTGACTTCTACTAAGAGAACTGACAAATAATTTTATTTATCTTCTCAGGCTATTTTTCACTCCAGGGAAGTTACTGAGAAACAAGTCTTATTGTTGCCAATTAAATGTTCCACCGTCAAATTTCACACACAAGCATAGTAAATGTTGAAAGTAAGTGGAATGTATAGTTTAATATTGATATTTATTCAACCTCATCAGTGAGTATGCAAACTAAACATAAAGTTCGCTTAGTCTGATTCAATACACAGGTAGCGAATCACTATAATTATGGCATCATCCATATGGAGGAGAGCGTCATTCAATTAATTTAAATTAGTGGAAAAATGAAACGTGTACACGGGTATCGAACCTGGGACCTTTGGCTTAGTGTGCCGGCTCTACCATTGAACTATCCAGGATTCGTCCCGTGTTCAGGGTCATTCTTCCCTCAGTCATTTTTAAACTAATTTAAATTTGTCCTATTTATGCTTAACAAGAAAGTTGGGGTTCAAATCCCGGCTGGGTGTGTTGAGGGGAATTTTACCTATATGATTTTACAATCTCCCTCCACACCATTATGGGTACATTTCTACTAAATTCTACCTTGCTTATTCCTACCCCATTTGTGTTATTAAATGTGGAAAGCTCGGACAGTTAGTGAGAAAACGTGGAAAAAACTAACTAAATTACTTTAATAATTTCTAAATTAATTTTGGAACATTAATTAAATAGTATGTTTTCTATAAAACTATGACTAAAGGAAATTATTATTTTAGTTAGTAGAATCTCACGATAGAAAACACTATTTTAGACAAACTTTTTTTAACACCTCTCTTACTACATGTCTGGGTTGTACGCATATGTACTAATTATGCTAATGTGCTAGGTATGAGGAAGGTTGAATTTAAATAAAGTGTGCCCACATTTGTGTAAAGGGAAAATGCTAAAACAATTTTGTAAAAATCACCCTTAGTACATCAGACCGAGATTCACACACCGATCTCCCATCATTAGCGGTTTAATCTATTGTGAGAATGGCACCTTAGACAATGCGGCCATGGAAGAGGGTTACGCTTATACCACCTCATGGTGTCTACTAAACTTGAACAATGAAATTACCTGCCTCAGTGGCGTACTTGGCTAACGCGCTAGCCGTGTTGAGCTCGACTGCTGAGGACGGGGAGATCAAGGTTTGAATCTCGGTCGGGTGAACTGGGGGGGTGGTTTTTCCTAAATGGTTTTCCACTCTCCCTCCACGCAAATGCGGGTTCACTTCACTCTAATTCAACCTTCCCAATTCCTTATCCATTAGCGTAATTAGTACTTAAAGCATATAACCCGAACGAGTAGTAAGACTCGGTGCTAAATAATAATAAAAATGAAATTCCCGACTTTTCCCCAATTTCCCCTGATCATTTTCTAAATTTTACGACTCAAAAGTAATACACCACCCCCAACATTTTTTTACTATTTTTTTATGAATAATAAGTTTTAAAATCTAAATAAACATGTTTTTTAAAATTTGTATTAACATAGTCTACTAGGAATTAGAAAATTATAACATATTAGCTACAAAAATAAAGTTTGGGTCAAATCATAATTTACTGATTTAATGATTATTATATTTAATACTTTGAGTAAGAAAACATTTTCCTTGATCTTTTTTTTAATCAACCAAATTCCTGTTTTTTCTCAACCACTTCAAATTCCCGTTTTCCTGGATTTTCTCGGATAGTAGGCACCCTGTATCTAGCTCATGGGGACAATATGACATGGGTTAATTTTGAGTAACCAAGCCAACAGTTGTTCGGGATGAGTAAGCCACATTGTGTGCATTTCGGTCAGAATGAACCCCAGCCTGCTGGGTCTGAGTAAAGCACTTCGACCTCCACCAAAGGCAGTGAAAATTCTAAAACCAATTTCATAATTATTATTAACTAGTACTGGATTGTGAAAGCGGTGGCAGGTGACCGTGACTGACAATATATCAGTTGGTGATATGATGACTCACAGGTGCAGCCAGTAGCCCATATCCTTTGCGCTCATGTTTCAATAAACTTTAATTGATAGAAAGCCACAACTTGATCACTTTAAATGGCGGAAGCCTTATCTGCCTAAACATAATTTAATTACAATAACATCACCAAGGATTTATTTGCTAATTTACTTTACTAAACATAAAATATACGCATAAACCAAATAAATGACTTATTTTTAGTATTTCAAACTTAGTATGTTTAGTTGAGCTGTCAAGTGTGCGAGCCTTTCTGACTACAGCGTCACAAATGCAATGGCTGTTAAGATGAATGAACTAATATCCCAGTTAAAAAAACTACCAAGTTTACAAGAATAGTAGGGTGACCTGGTGGTCTAGAGGTAGGGTGTCAAGACTTCTGTTCTGGGGGTCCGAGGTTCAATCCTCGGTCCTTGCACAGATTTATCTCATTATCAAACCCTTCCTTCACCTCTGACAAGACGTGTATTAATCACAACTTGTGAATGTGAGGAATGCCAGGCCTCCAACGTGGTTCGGATTCCATGTTAAACTGTAGGTCCTCCATTTCATCTCACAATCACCCTACTATTACACATTAGCATAAGTGTGTATAACCAGAATGGCTAATAATAATAATAATAATAATAATAATAATAATAATAATAATAATAATAATAATAATAATAATAATAATAATAATAAGCACCGT
>CABFOW010000119.1:310097-365757 GCA_902141385.1 Timema californicum
GGGGGGAAGAGAGAAAAAATAAGAAAGAGACATCACTGTTGAGAACATTAGTGCAATGTCAGTTATTGACATGTAAATTTAAAATCAATGTGGTAAAACTCTGCTTCATCAATTCAATTAAAAATTAACCTTTTGGCAGTGGCGTATTCTGAGAAAATTAATAGGTATGCTGTACTCTAAAAGCAGCAAGGAGGATTCAGGGGTAAAAAATTCTTAAACGCAGTTGGCCAAGAAGGTCAAGAGATACTTCCCTTGGAAATATTTAAACATGAGTACCTCTAATTTAGGACAATGGATCTCAAATATTTGTTGTATTTTTTGTACTCGCATTCTATCATGGGAAATTTCACACCTCTCAACTTCCCTCGTCTTTCTTTTTTTGACTTATTTATATCTTTGTTTCAATATCCACCTTTACAGCCAATTACATATTCTGACTTCATAAAAGTACACCAGAACTTTGCTCAAAACACCCCAAAGCGTGAAACTACTGATGATTATTTTACACTTAAATTGTAATGGAATATCAAAACACAGCACACTGCAGTTCATCGCAATACCTAAGTAATCATATATTTAAGTACAAATGTCAAGGCTAAGAGCTATGAGCACACTCCTGACTGTATAAGAGTGACACATACTATTAAATTGGTTGGATGTAATTAAAAGTACACACATGTAGCATTTTCATTTTTTTTTAGGTATTTAGCATGCACTTTCTGGGCTAAGTGATTATATCAATACACGACTTAACTTAAATCTAGAACAAACACAACACCCAGCCTCCCGGCCATTAATTCATCGCCGTGAGAGGGGATATCCAAATTTTACCAATAATATGTTTAGGCCATGTCGGACTCACAGGTAGCAATACACAAAGTAAAAAATATATATAATTAGAGTAAAATGAAGTACTACATGGATCAAGCATCCATCAGAACTTGGTGGGAGGAATAAGGTGGATTGTCCAACGCACGTTTGCAATAATAATTATGAGCCTAAAATTATTTATTAAATCCTAATTAGGCTCCAGTAACTATTTAGATCCGTAAACTGTGATAACAGTAACAAAGGGGAGATTTTTTCCTACTGGGCCTATTTCTCTATCACTACGCCATTGGTTTATTGCTAATAAATTAATAAATTTTATTTTACCTTTTTCTGATCAATCATTTTGAAGCTATGAAATTAGAAATTTTTGGGATTTCTTGATATATAATTATATAAAATCACAATGACTAATAATTAGATAATGTATGATGCAAAAAATTATAAACTTATAAGCAACGACCAAAAGAACAAGATTAAAACTACATAAATACTTCATACTAAAAAACAAAAACACTGTCTAGCTACTACAGTTAAATTAGCCCCCCCCCCCCCCCCCCCCCCCCGGCAAANACCTGTGCCTAGAATGTATAAATCATAATCAAATATGTATTTAATTATTGCATAGTTTAAAGCTTGTTGTTTATATGACTATTTTACAAATATTATTTGCATTTATTTTTATTTATTTGAGCTATACTAGCTTAGTAAATAAAGTCATTGTGATATTGATTCTTGAATATTTTTTTCAATAGTTGGGACAGTGTTTTGCTTGCGATAAGTATTCAGCAGGCCTTGGGTTGTAAACACCCTATTTCATTGGCCAATGTTTGTTGGCGAGGGGAAAGGGGGAGTGTTGCAACCCCATAGACATTGGTCAAGGTCATTAGAACTTCTTTAGCTTTGTCTGCTATTTTCAAGCAGCAGGTCCATAGCATCATAAGCTGGGTAGTTAAACCCTTCTGGAGGAATAATTACTTAAAACACAATATTATTGAATTATTAACTAATATTAGTTTACAAATTAATAATATATAGAAACATTATACATGTATATTTATTCACAATTTAAACGTTACTATTTACACAGTTTGCACAGACAACATTGAATTTAGAAACTAGTCCATATAATCTGGGTATGCGGCGCAGGACTAGCATACCCAGAGAATACGCCACTGCCTTTTGGAATATGTTTCTTGTATTAATGTCTCAATAACTGATTTTAAATAACAACCATTCAAAAAATGGGGACACATTAATAGGCTTTTAGTGTAAAACTACATGCAGTAAACTATGACATTATAAGTGCCTTGAAACAAAAGATAAAAAAAATTGTTCAACATTTTGCATCAACTGTTTTGTTTGATTTGTAATCAACATACATGAAAAAAAGAATGATGTCCTCATAAGTTATCTTTAGTTTGGGTTATTATTTATATGGTATTAAAAATTCTAACATTTTTTTTTACTCACCATAGTTTTTTTAGAAGCTATTTGGTAGTAAAAAATGTAATTATATGAAAACTGTAACAATTGATGCATCTTTGTATTTTAATATTGGATAATATGACAGCCATAAGAGTTTTGATCCCCTATATCAATGTGATATAATCAACATATTAATTTGTAGCCTATTAGATTAATTAAGGTTAAGTAAATAGTGTGTAGGAAATAATGCCGGTATATAAAAACTATGTTTGTGTTTAAATGTGTGTATAACATTCTAGTATAGAAGCCAGAAGAAAGAAAGAATATAACACATTGGTGCAATGAATTCTTCCCATGTTTTTTACTCTTGCCTTAGGTGGGCGGGCTTCTTCCCTCTGTTTTCACTTAATTGGTTTATCTTTACTTTTCCTTTTTTTTTTAATTAAATTATTGTATAAACATAGAGCAACTATGCCTCCTCATTGTCAAACTGAAATAGTATAGAGATATTTTAGGAACTGAAGTTTTCATTTATCAAAAAATAATACAAGAAGTTGTCTAGAATTATTTTTTCCAAACAATATGCATATGAAAGCATCAAAATAATAAATAAATATAAATAATAAAAAATAAATATGTTTTAGTGTCTGTACTTATATTTAAAAAAATGCAAACCATATGAGCATATTATAATTCAGTAAAAATCTGTTTCGAAACCATGTGTAAGAGAGAGAGCCTGAGCATGTTATGTACGAGTTGAAAGGTTGATACTCACTCATACGTGTGCGCAGCGTGCCTCATCTCTCTGAGAACTGAGCAATGAACGAAACTAAGCAGATGCGAAGGGCCCTCAGAGCCCCGCCATGCCACGCCCTGGCAGGAGCCAGGCTGTCTCACGCTCCCTACTTACACCTCACCACATGTGTCAGACGACTAACGACCCTCATCCAATATCTAATGTGAATGCCATGATTATGAACATGTAGTTGAACCAAACAAGGTCTCGCATAAGTTAGAAAAATAGTGCTTAAGCCATCTATTTAGAGAAAGTTACTGGTTGAGATTTAATTATTTTGTTTACAGTATTAAAACTATGTTACTGCGAATTAAAGGATATTTAAAAGTTTAGGTAGGACATTATAAAAATCAACAAAAAGTAATAAAAAAACTCGAACGTGAGCTATATCGACCAAGCAGTATAGTAAAATAAAAATAAAGGAAACTCATGTTTCAAGTAAGCGCATGAATATTTTCTCTCAATTTTGAACATTCTAATAAAAAAATAATTAACCCCTTCTAATCATGTATATTAGGATAGTTCTTTAGATGATAGCTATAAATTTTATTCATAGTGCATTAATTAAAAATAAATTGTATTTATCAATGATATTAAAAAGATTAATATAATTAAACTAAACAACTGTCCTGATATAGAAAATATAATCATTGTTTATTATGTTAATCAACTAAATTATTAAGAGTAGCTAGTATATGACTGTTTAAAAAACTTATTTATCTGTTTCGACTGATGAGAATTCTTTTAAACACGCACTTTTGACCATAAATATGTTTTTAAACACACACAAAAGTGAGAAGTGAAAAAAAAAAGATCGTAAAAAATATATTTACATAGAGTTAATAGTTAAAATCTATTTTTAAGGCTACTGGTATTTTCAAAACAACATTTATAATTACTTAATCTCGGTTGTAGGTACAAGAAGGGAGGATTAAAGGAAACTTCCCTACAAAAGTGTAGAGGGGAATGGGTCAACTTCAGTGATAAATCACACATGTAAAAACACCCTCACATTCGAACCTGGACCTCTCCATCACCAACAATTCAGACTACTGCAAGCTTGAGTACTTAGGCCATGTAAAGAGGTGTTAAAGTATGTCATAACAAGATTTAATACCCCACTTTGTTTTCTATGTTAGTAAAAGGAAGAGTTTGTCTGTCTGTCTGTCATGAGCATAACACAGTACCTACCTCACAAAAAGGTATAAATAATAATACTTAGCACCTCGTCTTACCACCTGCTCGGGTTATACGCTTAAGTACTAATTATGCTAATGGGTTAGGAATTGTGAAAATTGAATTTAGAGTAAGTGAAACCACATTTGTGTGGAGGAAGAGTGGAAAACCATTTAGGAAACCCCTCCCCAGTACACCTGAGCAATATTCAAACCTCAATCTCCCTGTCCTCGGCAGTCTAGTTCAATACGAAACTAGCACGTTTGCTAGCTACATCACCAAGGTGAGTCGTAAAAGTATTTAAAAAAAAAATTAGTAGCCCCTGTACACAAACATGTGCATTTTGAAACTGGATTATTTTATCTATTAAAAACTGGGTTGTAAGAACTAAAATAAAGATTTTTACCCCGTCTGTTGGAAGCAAAGAAAAGTGTTGGCCAAGGAAATACTGTAGTTTACTATAAACACAAATTACAAATAAGCCTACATAGTAAATGTATGATCAATATGTCTAGGGCTTGTGTTCAGTGAAATTACTCCAATTTTTGAGCCAGACTGTACACACAGAATCAACTTGTTACTAAAACGCACTGTACAAACAGCTAGGCAATAAATTTCCTCTCCTCGAGGGCACAGACATTAAAAATAATGTCATCAAGTTGGCAGCTTGTGACTGAAGCCTTGGCAGGCCTGTTTCGTGACGTGAGTCACGCACACAACAATGATCCTTCTTGCTATCAAACCAGCTTATTCGAAATAGTTTGGTGGTAAGTCATAGGGAGGCAAACTGATGGAGGAACAGGAAGGGGGGGTGAGGGGGGAGGAAGGCAAAGGAGAGCCGCATAAGTTAACTGGGAACACAGCTGCTTCAGATCACCACTGTCATTACACTTCACTGGCAGACAAAAACAGATAATTAGCTATGACATTTGAAGCTGAATCATTTGAAAAGCATGGTCGAGGATTTTTGTTATTTGGAGTACCAACATGATAATGCAGAATATTTACTATTTTGGTTGCCAGGCCTCCACCGTGGTTTGGATTCGACGTTAAACTGTAGGTCCTCCATTTCATCTCACAATCACCCTACCATTACACATTAGCATAAGTGTGTATAACCCGAATGGGATAGTAAGACGCGGTGCTAATGATAATAATAATAATAATAATAATAATAATATGGTAAATTTTTAATGGTGCCCAACAATATAATAACACATTCTGCACGTCTGTACTGTCTCTCTGAGTTTGAATAAATGTTGCCATCTATCCAACCAGTGTTTAAATCTGTTTTACTTTTGGCTATACTTGGTCCGAATATAATAATTAGATTTGACGAGACCTTATCTTTTAATGATTTTAATTGGCTTGTTTTTTTATATATTGACTTCTCACGACGTACCACCATGAATAGCTGTACATACCACTGATGGTACACGTACCACAGTTTAGCAACCGCTGATCTAAGGTGCTACTCTCACAATAGTCTGGACTGTCAATGACGGGGGGAGATCATACACCTTCTTCTAAACATATCGAGATGCAAATACATAATTCTTATATGCCGTAGGGATCAAACGAGAAGATGTTTAGAATTGCAGTCGACCTCCTGATACACCCCTGTTTTAACAAGTAGTGACCTGCTTTGGTGGCTGCATGGACTAATGTGTTACTCTCACAGTAGACTATACCACAGATGACAGGGAGATTGAAGTTATAATCTCGGTCGCATGTAATGAGGGTGGTTTTCCTCCACACAAACATAAGCACATAATCTGAACGGGTAGTAAGATGCAGTGCTAGAAAAAAAAAAGTAATGTACTAAAGAAGGGTGAAAGGAGATTCTTTGAGAAATGATTTTCTTAATTGAAACAACTCTGTTGGGTTTTTTTTCGTGCACCATCTGGGCTATCTAATTATTTACACCAACATGGTCGGAATGAGGAAATGTTACTACATATGCATGAAAGGAGTGGGAAAAGCCCTTAAGAAAAACTGCTTCAACACACCTGGCAAGATTCGAACCCTGACGTCACAAACAAGACAAGCTAGAAGAGTCTGAAACCTTTGTCAGTATGCCCACTTGTGCGGGTTAGCTAATGTTACAGTATGGTTTGTTTATAAACATCCAAGATATATTTGGCATTGAGGACTAAGTAAAAATAAAGTAAAGTTTTGATTAATATTACTAAAACAATCATTGATAATGCTTCTTGTAATTTTTTTTACCATGTATTTTTTAAATGACGTGATGATGGTTTGTTTTACACCAGCTGTGACCCCAGCATAAAGTGACTCACTCCATGCTGGCAACATGCCAACACCTTGTAACACTAAACACAGAACTGCACAAAAAGAATTCCACATTCAATTCGGACCCAAACAAAATCTCATACCTATATAACTTGATGATTAAAAAGAAAAGAAAATATCTAAGTGTGTGAATCAAATTTATGTTGTATTGAAATATAGTAGCACACAGATTTTATTTTAAATGTATAATTCTTTTCATTCTAATGAAACTTAGTAACTTAGCCGCTTAGTAAGATTTTGGTATAAGGGACATTTTATAAAATATAAACATATTTTTGTGAGGACAACAATGATAACATTTTATTGTTTAACTAGCAGAAGTACCTGGTGTTACAATTAAATGGTCAACACTTTGATTGTTTTAAACAAAAAACTAAAAAATCTCATTTTATTTTTTCCAACTCAGTTTTCAATAGATTTTTAAAAAATCTAAAATTCCAGCTTGGAGGTGCACATGTTTGTGCATAGCAGCTATTTTTTTTTAATTTCAGTGTTCCTCTGTGTGTGGTAGATATCGCGCAATGCTCATGACAGGCAAACAAACTCTTAATTTTATTAATATTAGATTCATGTTATTTTATAGGTATTGATAATATTTATCGAAAGTGACAACTTTAGACAAAATGACTTGACTAATAAATGCATGAAAGTAAATAAAGTAGCTTTTGAACGCTCAAGACAGAGTCCTTCCTACCAAAATCCTATTGTATCAGTTTGGGCTATCTGAATTTAACTCCATTAATGAGTTGGTACTAGAAAGGCAGAATTAAGAGGAAATATACCCTCAGTGGTGAAACCACCAAGAAAAAAAACAACTCTAGTACGCCCATTTATTTGAAACCCAACCTCCCTATCACTGGTAATACAATTTCTTATAAAAATGATGCCATAGGCAGGTGTTTCCAAAACTTTCGCCAGTTGGACTTGCTATCTTGTGAAATACCTATTAATTGTTGTTCCAATTTTTAATAAAGCTCTAAGAATAAGATGAACAAAACCATGACAAATTCAAAGAAAATATCTAATAATAAATATCACAGTGGCTTAATAGATAGCTATAATGCGCAGCCATTTAATTGGGAGATATTTAAGTTATTATAAAATGAAACAAAATAAGAAAAATATAAGGGAATCTGAAGATAATAACAAAAGTGAAATTAAAATTAATACTGTAAAACTTCTCTTGATTCTAAGCTATTTTTAAATGTGGAAAAATTGAGTTGGATACCTTAATGACGCAAACGTTTCCCCTGGATCATGTTTCGCACATTAGATACATCGCTTTTTGTCTTTATTTTAGAAAGGTATTTATTCTCAGAACAAAATGTTAAGTGGCGTTTAAAAACAATGTTAAAAGGCTACATTTATACTCACTGTATTCTAAATCTATATCTAATATAGGAATTAATTTTAAACCCAGTCAGAATTACAGGAACATGAGCTCATACGAAAATAAAGTATAAAATAGGGAATCAAAGCAAATACCAGGCGCACTGCAGTAGCACCTGGTACACATTTAAAAACATACTTAGGCGTTTAGTCATCTCGTGAGCTATGCCGGTACCACCACTTGCCACACTTTGTATCATCCAGCTCGTGGCAGTGGGTAAAAATGTTAACAAGGGGTGGGGGAGAAGAGACTTTAAGTGTGAAAATAGCAGTGAGACAAATATAAATGGGGCAAGCTAACAATAGAGGTGAAAAAGAAAAAAAGAGGTGTTGGAGAAGGAAATTATTCATTTGTTTCCTGGTGGAGACAGTAAACCCCAGACTTTGTGTGTCAAGGGTCATCAACATTACACACAGACACATATTTCAAACATGGAAGAAAATAACAAAATTACATAACACATACTTAATTAGAATATCTATATATGTTTGGTTAAAATAACTACATATTTTTAAAACAACATACCTTTCGTTTACCTATAAATTTTGATTTACTCAAATACAACTTAACAACTGCATGTGATTTAAATAATGAAATTAAGATATATTCGTAAATTTGAAAAATGACACCTGGACATGGGAATCCAATCTTGGACACTGGACTTAGTGTGCAAATGTTCCACCACTGACCTATCCAGGATCTGTTCCGTGATCAGGCTCATTCTTCACTTATAGTTATGTTACCCAAAAGTTGTTACCACAAAATAAAATAATTGAATTTTGTTGAATAAAAAGTTGGATTTTAGTAAAAAAAGTAAGTAAAAACAATTCTTTTAGTCTAAAAATGACAATAAATTATTTTTTTTAAAGTGGTTTGGTGCAACAAATATACTAATTATGGCTACGAATTGTGTATAAAACAAACAAACCAAAAGTAGGAAGGTAAAAATATATAAGTTTTTTTATCTATTTTTAAATATTATTTTAGCTTTGATCCCAACATGGTTGTTATAGCTGGTTTAATATATTTTACCAATATTATTTAGATGAGGGAAATAAATTTCTTAGGCTGGGGGATTGATTTCTTAAAGAGGCAGCAATATAAAGTGTGAAATGTGTTCTTTCCATTGTAAAAGCCATATTGTGTTTGTTCTTTTTATGTGTTTCTATTCACCTTTCCTGAACCATCTTTCAAATATAATACAATTACATGAGAATTGGCTGGTAATGATTGATTTTCTTCAATATGTAGCCATTACCTCTTTATCCAATGGCAGTAATGTAAAGTGTGAACTGTGTTGTTCTTTGCATTGTAAAAGCCATATTGTGTTCATTACTTTTATATGTTTCTATCCACCTTTACTGTACCTTCTTCCAAATATAATGGATAGTAATATTATGAAATATAAACAAATCAAACCCAAGAAACTTAATTTTCGACCTCAGATTTTAAGTATAAAATCCACATTTTTTTGTTGTTGCTAAATATCTTTTAAAAGTGAAGATGTCCAAAAAAAGTTTAATCCAGATGTTGCTCTATTTTTTTGCTTAGAGTAAGATGCAACAGTAAAAAAATACATGTCCCGATTTAAATAGATAAAGTTAACCTTGAATATGTTCACAAAATAAATAAATACTATTCAAATCCTTCCTCAAGACAAACAACATTTGTCACAAAAAAAATTTCTTTAAAATCCTTTGTTTCCTAGAAAATCTTTTTTAAGACTTTAAATGCCCCACATTACATACATACAAATATAAATGTTTAAATTTTAATTTTAAAAATAAACTAAAACTTTTGTCTTTCTTTAGGTAGTAAAACTATACCTAAATAAACCAGCGGAACATAGTTGCTTTGATCAAGGTCGAATGTATCTCAGGCATGCATCAATTTCTTTATGTAGGTGACCTGGTGGTCTAGGGGTAAGGTGTAAGGTAAGTAGATTTAGAATGAAGTACTTAAAACCCTGTGCTAACCTTTTTGTACATAGTTTTTTTTAGGTCTGTGAATGAGTAGCTTTGTATTTGTGCATTGTGTTTTTATTTTTCCCTAGTTTCTTAGATAAAGGCAATAGTGAAATATTAAAAATTATGTTATGTTTCAATGTGTTACAAAGAAAACAACTTTAATTTGTTATTCCACATTTGCCCTTTTATATGATTTTCTTACCCTACTAACTACACAAATCTATATAATTCCTTTTACTAATTAGTAATTACTTAAAATTGTTATTTGAAGTCAAGATTACCATAATTGTATTTGAATTATATTTGGAGGAAGGTATAGGAAAAGTGGATAGAAACATATAAAAGGGGGACAAACACAATATGGCCTTTACAATGAAAAGAAGAACACAGTTCACACTCCTACCTAATGAGTTCCGATAGAATGAAACCTAGGTTGGGGGATTGGGGGGTGACGATCAATTTTCTTTAAGAGGCAACCATTACCTCTTTGTCCATTGGCAGCAGTGTAAAGTGTGAACTGTATTATTTTTTCATTGTAAAGGCCATATTGAGTTTGTCCCCCTTTTATATGTTTCTATCCACTTTTCATCATTGTATTTGAGATATTTTATTTTGAGATTCTTTTTATGAATTTTGAATCTCTCAAATACTAACACATTCGTGAGATTCGAGGACTCAAGCTTCCCCTCTCTAGTAATAATTTGTTTTCACAATTTGATTTGTTTGGATACGTTGTTTCTTAATGATTATATTCTTTCAGTAATATCGATTTCATTAACTTTTAATGAAAACAATATAAAAACTTTATAAAACTTAGCATTTGGTGTGAACTTAATTACATCTCCTAACTATTAGTAAATTGTATGTGCATATAGTCGGTGACCTGGCGGTCTAGGGGTAAGGTGTCAAGACTTCTGTGCTGGAGGTCCGGGGTTCAATCCTCGGTCGCGGCAAAGATTTATCTGATTACCAAACCCTTCCTTCACCTCTGACAAGAAGTGTATTAAAACCCTACCATTACACATTAGCGTAAGTGCGTATAACCCGAACAGGTAGTAAGACGCGGTGCTAATAATAATAATAATAATATGTACATATAGTGAAGCGGTTGACAAACTCACCAGTGATGTCGACACTGTTCGGCTCCTGTATCACAAACTTGTCCAGTCCAACAGTGTTCTGGATCCCTAGGTGCTCCGGGTTTTCGCCATTTTGGTGCCAATTCATTTCTTTCCATGTCTCCTGAAAATGTATCATTAGTATTATTAATAATACAAAATAGAGTTGGGTCGAATCCACAATTTTACGAATCTGAATCTCCAATTTACCTTAAAATCCTGAATCTTGGAAAAATTTATGAACATAAGAGTAAATAGAATAATAGAAAATATTAATGGTAAATATATGTTAACCTTTCTTATAATCTAGTCATTATAACATTTATACAGTCAGTTAAGTGATAAACTACTGGTCTGGGGTCTGGTTAAGTTCATTCTATAATTATATTTGGTTCTGAACCACTAATAAGCAGTATTAAAGCTCTAAAACAAATTTCATTTAAAAATTTAAAAAAAGTTATATATATTTACAGATTTGAGTCTTGAATCCAAAATGTTCTTGAATCCTCAAATATCCTTAAGGATTCGAGGGATTCAAGGGCCCCATCCCTAATAAAAATAATATATGTTATTTTGGTTGAGTGTTTGAAACCAAGGTTTTTAATTTTGAATCAAATCTGAATCATTGTTTATTAAGTCAAATCAATTCCTAATTTAAATTTTTTGGAAAATTTTCAAATCAAATATTTCTTATTTGAACTGGAATCAAATACTAAATAATGAAAATGTTTTAAATTGAATTTGTAAACTTTGTATCGGCTACGTCCCAATAAAAATATTAATGCCACGTCCAAACATGGATTGATCACTTTATCACTTAAGTTTGAGTAGAATTTCTTCACCATTTTTAGCCAAAAAAATGCCTTTTATTTGTACAAACTTTCAACGCCTAACTCCAACATTTTATTTAACAAACTCCAATAATTTTATTTCCCACAAATCATGCTCATCTACCGATAGGCCAAGGTTCTACCCGAGATTGAGGCTTTTTTAGGCAATCTGGTTATTCATCCTCTCTCCAGACAAAAGCAGTAATTTTCCACAAAATACACCTTCACCCTCTTGTCTCCTTACATTCAATAGTTGGAAAAACTCTTTAATGAAAATCTCTGTGCGCCTTTAGAGGTACATTATCTCATGTATTAAAGAAGATATAATAAAGAGAGATAGGAATAAATTGGATAGAGAATTTAAAAAAAACTTTTGCAATGGAAAGAATACAGCTTACCGTTTACACAAAATAATGTTTGGCTAGAAAAAGATAGTATATTATATATGTGTGGGTGTATATATATATATATATATATATACACACACACACACACACACAAACAACCCAACACCTCAAATGAGGTTTTGTTCCCTTGAATCTCTTCAAGACAGTGTGATAAGTGTTCAACACAGCTTTGTTGAAGAGACACATTCAAACACAAGAAAAAATCAGAAAAAGAAACCTGAAAAAATGACAAGATCAATTTCCCTTTTCTACTTTTGACACCTTTCATTATTTTGGTTGCTTCATTTAGGAAGCTAGATATCAAATTTGTATATCCCTTTTGAGGTGGTAAAGAACATTTTTCCTAAGGGGACTACCTTTGTAGGCAAGAAATTGCCACACAGACATTCAGCTACAACGTAATATCCAATTTTACGATGCTTTATTTCAAAATATGGTTCAGGCCAAAATAAAGTCGAAAGATTCCAAGAGGGCTCTTTTTTCATAACAGTCCAATAGTTTTGAGTTTTATTAATTTTAAAAAATGTGTGTAAATGTGACATTAGCTCCTTTTAATCTATTTTTTAAGCATATTTGTGGAGCTATAAGACAATGCTTGATAAAAAGGGCTCTAGATTTAACCTTCTTCTAACAAATAAAATATTTTTTGATAAGCTCAAAAGAGAAAATTTTAAGATATTTGATAACTAGCAGTGAACTTTCCTCTTTATCTTAAGATAAAAAGTTTTGTAGTTTTCTTTTCTCATTGGTCTATTTTGCATGGTCCCTCCCACAAAATATCATCTTCTGTGCAATCCATCTTATTGGATAGGCAGCACTTTTTAAATCCGTGGACAATGGATTTAGCAGATATCCTTCCCCAAGCAGTTAATATCCACTTGCAAAGCAGGTTCAACGAAGTCTTCTTAATTTTGATACTGGGGATTAGGGGATGATTTGTCAAAAGCCAGTCTGAATGCTCCCTTCAGAGGTTGTCCTTGAAGGGTTTATTCACATCAAGGACTTGTAGTTGTGAAGTCATACCTCCTGCAATAACAATGGGATCTGAATTTGTTGCCTTGACTTTATTTTTCACATCTGGAGTAAGATGCCCTTTGAATGCATCAAGCACTAGCATTGCTCATTTTTTTTTAGAAGAGCTCCAGGCCTTCTATTCCACACGACTGCTAGACAATCGCACATTAATTCTGCTGCCATCCACCCCTTCTCTTGACACCTGATAATGTTTCCACTGGGCAGGGTTTTCTTTCGGGAGGGTTTTTCTTCGTAAAATTACATATGGGGGTAGTTTCCTACCATCAGCAGTTACCGCTATCATGATGTAATGTGCAAGTTTTCATTTCCAGTGGTCTTCACAACAATGAATTTGGATCCCTTTTCAATCGTGCAAGTATTACTTGGCATGTGGAAATACACGGCTGTTTCAGCGATGTTTCCAATCTGACTAAGAAGATAGTCATTCTGTCTACAGAGGACAATTACATACCAGTAATATTTCACCAACTTCTCTGCAAAGTCAGTGGGCAACTTTTGCACTAAAGTTCTTCGTCTTAGTGACAGATCACTTCTGCGCATGAATCTTTGGCACCACCCAAGGCTTGCCTTAAATTACTTTTGTGGCACTTATAGCTCTCTTGCAATTTCTTGCGCCTCCAATCTGATTACATCACCACTTATTGAATATACATCACCTCTCTTTTCCTTTACAAAAGAAAGAACACGCGCATCAATTTTGGGATTACGGCCATGCTCGAGTTGGTTATTCTCATCAATTCCATATTTTCTTCCCGCTTCCATATTACTTATAGTTTCTGCATAGTTTATCACCGCTAATTTAAACGTGGCATCATAAATTCATCTAATTCCCTGGCTAAAAAACGTTTTTTTCTCGACATGATCCGCCATGTTACACTTCCGAATTAAATACAGGCACTAACTTGTTCTCATAATAGAATAAATGTTGATAATTTAATAAACACACTAAATTATTGTTCTCACAATAGAATAAATGATGAGCAACATACTAAAACAAAATCTAACTTGAAAAATGTAAGCTCTCTTTATCAAAAGGATATATTGCCGATAGAATGTGCTGAAGAAACTTATTTTATTTTGGCAGCCATTATGGCTCAAATATTGCACACACAAATAAAATAGTCAAGTCTTCATCTATTTTTAAATAACTTTGCAATCTGTCATGGTTCATCTAATTTTAAATAATTTTGCCAGATATCAAAGTTCATCTATTTTTAAAAAGCGGCGGCTATTAACTTCGATATATATCGATTTAACAGCATGTGTATCCTATAGGTACAAAATTGAATGTGTGTTATCTAAGAGTGTGATTATAGACCACATTAGAGTTTTATGAGAGCTGTTTCTTGGAAAAAATTGTGGCTTATTTTCAGCCCAATAATGTATTCAATAGTTTTAGGAATTAAAAGTTGATAGAGACATTAGAGTGTACTTTAATAATAGTAGTAATAATAATAATAATAATAATAATAATAAATCTCAACAATATCCATTTAGGTCCAATGCTGACACAAGCGAATACTTTAAGAAATAATATTTAGAGAGGGGTAATATGCTATTTTTCATCAATAAGATTCTAAAATAATATATTTTGACTATTTGATTCAAATTTTCAAATCTTTAAAAATGCACCTAAATTGAAATTTTTTTAAATTAAATATTGACAGAAAATGAAACTGCGACATTTTGAGCATTTCATACAAAAAATAAATTTCTTGATATTTCATTCGTATATTTTAGGGATGGGACCCTTGAATCCTTAAGGATATTCAAGATTCGAGGATTCAAAAATATATCAGACTTGAGACTCAAATCCTTAAAAAAGTTTCCCCCACCCCCTCAATTTTTCAATTGAAATTTGTTTTAAAGCTCTAATACTATTTATTTGTGGTTCACTACTATATTTATGGAATGAACCTACAACCAGGCCCCAGACCGGTAATTTAACACTTAACTGAATGTATGAATGTTTTAATGAATGAATTATAAGAAATAATGTTAACATTTAGTTACTAGCTAGTTGCATTGGTTGCCGCATGATCTAAGGCGTCATTCTCACAATAGACTAGACTGACGATGAATAACAGGTATATCGGGGTTTAAATTCCGGTCAGGTGTAATGAAGGTGGTTTTTCCTAGATGGTTCTCCACTTTGCTTATTCATAAATGCAGGTACACTTCCTCTAAATCCAACCTCTGTCATCCATAGCTCACTAGCGTAATCAGTACATAATGTGTATAACCTGAACAGGTAGTGTCACACAGTGCTAATAAAAAGTTATTATTTGTATTTCTATTATTCTATTATATTTATTCTTATGTTCATAATTTTTTCCAAAATTCGGATTAAGAATTTTAAGGTAAATTGGAGATTAGGATTCGAGATTCAGAATCATAAAACACTGAATGTGACCCAATTCTATTGGAATATAAAGATCAACCAAAACATATTTGAATGAGTTAATTATTTTTATATAATTTTATGTCATGTTTTCCCGATTACACAAGCCTTTATGATAATTCTATTGTTATGCATAAAAATATGATTTCAAGTGGATGCCTAAATATTTGGTTTTGAGATATTATTTTGAATATCTATTCTTCCGAATATTCCAAGATTAGAGAGAGAGATTCAGGAAATGAAGGATTATCTGCAATTTGAAAACACACACTCACAGGTTCCTCCACATGTATGTAGAGGGGACTGGATAACCTCTCTTGATCTTCCCTACTATTAAAGTTAAATGAACCATTCATGGTGGAACCGACTTGAGTATCTGAAACAAGAATGAAGCTTCAGAGAAGGAACACACACAGAGAAACAAAGAAACATCAAGTGAGGATCAGCGTGACATACTAGACAGGATACTGCATGAGTGGAGCCATTATTAAGGAATCTTATGAATAGCTTATAAGTCAACATTTTATGTTAATTATTTAAAAAAGAGAAATTAGAATTTTGTTTAAATTTATTATAATTACAAACAATGTTATTTTTTTAAATTAATCTCAAATCACCGCTTAAAATAATGTGCTATAAATAGGATTCTGCGAGTACTCATATTCCTGGCCGAGCTCGTCGCTTAAGCTCAAAATCGAGATCAAAAGTTTTTTAGGCTCGTCATTTTCGAGCTTCCACTTTTAAAAAGGGAGTTAAAGAGGAACTACAATCAATAACTGGAATTAACGGGTATTCTCAAAGAACAAGAACAGGAATTAGAACCTTAAAAAGAAATTTCTCAAGTACCTTGGAATCGATATATATTTTTAGGTCCATCAAGATTCTTACCCTTTCTTTAAGGTTCTAGCTTTTTATAATCGCATATTATGCCCTTCTTTCTTTAACTTCATTTAATTTGGAACCAATTAGCAATGAGCAATAAAATGTTCAGATTCTTGAAGGATGATTACTGTTTTCTCTGGGAATAGGACTCTCGAAACCTTAAGGATATTAAAGATCCAAAAAAGTTTTGGATTCAAGATTCGAATCACTAAAAACAATATTTTTTTCTTCAATTTTTCAGGTGAAATTTCTTTTAGAGCTCTAATACTGCTCAATGGTGGCTCAGAACCAATTATAAAATGAACTTAGCAACCAGGCCCCAGAGCGGTAATTTTACATTTAACTGAATGTTATAATGAATGGATTATAAGAAGGAATGTTAACATTTATTTCTATTTTCTCTTATGTTCAAAATTTTTCTCAAGATTCATAAAACAATTGATTTGACCCAATTCTAGTTTTCTCATTGTAATTTTGAGGCTAAGAGCTTAGGAAGTTGTCTTTAGCTTTGAGTGACAGCAAACATGTGTTTGAGGGGGAAGTACTGAGAAATGTTGACAAGGAGTTAATGCTAGATACAAAGAAATTAATTTAAAGGTGTTATTCCATTTATGTGTCAAGTTTATATGGAGAGTAAAATATGGGGTTGAGGGTCGCAAATCGTGAATCATTTTACTCTCTGCCTTCAATGGTTATATCAAGAAGAAGTCCAGAAAATGTGTTAATTGTGTGAAGTGCAGAAATATTTTATTAATAACTAATAATTATTATTAATTGCTTAAATCATTTGATAGATAGGGTGAAATAAATATTAACAGCGTGGAATATATTTAGAAAATGAAAGAGACAATGACATATCAAGGTTCCTATTGGGATGGCTTTTTAAGGTAAATTATTTTAGATTTATATACTTTAACTCTGCAATCTAATGCACTTATTTTTGTGTGTCTATAAGTTAAATTAAGAATTATTTTGTCTAGTTGGTACTACCCCTGGCTGTATGGGTAAGTCATGTACACTATTATTGTGTATAGTTGGAACTAGCTTTGTCCACATGGGTAAGTCAGATACACCCATGCCAAAAAAAACCAACTTAAAAACCTTATATTTTGCATATCTAAATTAGAAAGTGTTGCTTATGCTAAATAAAATAAACCCAATATAATAAACACAAGACCCAATAAACTTACGTGGGCTTTCCAAAACAGTGCTAGTTATATCTAAATGAGTATCGTCGAGTTCTGTCGAAAAGTCTTTATCAGTAACATCAGTTCCTGAAAGGAAAAATAAACAAGTTAAATATGGGAATAAAATAATTGTTTACTAGTTTATATATTATACAATAATGAGGAATATGAACAAATATGAGGGCCAAACAAAACATTGATTTTACAGTAATAAGAAAGAGTTCACACTTAGCAACGATGCCACTGTATAAAAAGGAAACAGTTTACCCTTAAAGGAAAATCGTCACATCATCAATTACTTGGCCTATATTTTGTTTTTTTAGGATCTTATCAGGATGAAGTGTGAAATGTTCAATGTCTAAAGACTCTATTATGGTAAATAATTTTTTTTACTAAAGATTGTAAAAAACAAATCAACCCAACTAAAAAAAAGGCAAATGAAAAGTTTTATATTGTTAACTCTCATTAAAATCGATCACCATTCACACAAAAAAGAACCAGAATGGTCAATTTCATTAAAAGATTGAATTATGTTTTAGTTCACGTGTGTAAAATAAATTTTAAAATAGTGCAATGAACTTTTAAACTATTTTGATACTCCATTTAATTTAGGCTACTAGTAAAAGTTCTTGAGAACACATCTTGTGAAAAGAGAAATAGTAAAATAAAGACTTGAAACAAAAATAAAAACAAAAATATCAATAGGTTTTGAGTACCACCAAACAGAGCAGCATTGCTAGTTCTAAATGGGTGAGGCCAGATACAGTTTGGACTACCGGAAAATGCTTAGCTTGAAAATAAATGTTTGTTGCGAGAAGGTATCCTCTAGACTTCTTTGGCTATATATAATTGGAATGAGCTCAGTGAGGTCTTGAATGCATGTGGAATAGGTGAAAGAATTATCTTGTTAGTAGATGTGATTGGATGGATACATAAAGAGAATTCAAAGAGAGTGTCAGGAAGGTATAAGTATGACAGGGTAAATGAGAATAATAATGAGTTAGGGTATCTGTGTTTATAAAAGGTTTATTTGTGTTGAAAATATGGTTTAAGTACAAAGATATTCACTTGTATACAATGCAATGAGGAAATTTGAGAACAATGATTAATGTTGTGGTGTACTATGAGAAATTTAGAAGTTTAGTAAAGAATACTAAAGCTGTGCACGAAGATGAATGTGAACCTAATCACTTCCTAGTGATCTCAGAAGTTTAATTAGTTAGGAGTTTTGTGAGGAAGCAGCGCAGGAGTATTAATCGAGTAAGAGTGAAAGTGGAAAAGTTATAGGATAAGAGTGTGAGAGTAGAATATTAAAGATTGTTGGGTGAAAAATTAGCTTTTCAAGAGCATTAGTGGAATGTCGAAATATATGCTAATGATATATAAAGTGCTTGGAACAGTATAAAAGAGGTTGTAGTTGAGTGCACGAAAGATGTATGTGGATATGCCGTAATGGGAAAATTGTCAAGAGATGCATAGTGAAACGGACAGGTGAAAGAACCTGGGAGGGAAAAGAGAGAAATACTAAACGGCTCATAGAGGTAGACTCAAATATAACATTACTTTCAGAATCTCCTACTAGATATTTAGAGACAAAACAATAAACATTATGGTACATAATTACTGCTCTAATTAAGACACACTTTGCCAATAATAAGTTTTGAGTGTAGCACTTAAGAGTTAACCAAAATATCTAGTTTTCCTTTTATACACAGTTTAGTCGGTAAGGTGGCACACTTACCTTGACGGATTACACTATGGAATAGTTTTTATAAGCTAGTTGTGATGTAATCCGTCAAGGAAAGACTCGCATGCATAAATATGTAGGGTTAACCTTGGGAAGATTGCTGTCCGTATTGACCTAAAGAAGAGGCAGAGTCACTAGAGGAGTATTGTACAGGATCCTCGTGGCCGCTGAACAAAGGCAATAGACTGCTCATGATGTGTACCACCTCATCCATGCTTGGCCGGCAGGCAGGATTCTTGTTCCAACAACTGAAACAAGCAGTATGAGGGCATGTGGGATCTTTCCTGAATAAACTTAATATTTCAATACCTTTAGAATGAGTTCTCAACTGTTGAGATGAGCCTACTTTATTTATAAAAAACACTTGAATAAAACAGAAATTGGAAAATAATAGGTGAATTAGTGGTTACTTTGCTTGCTTTGTAGTAGAATTTATAACTAGTTATATCAATGAGGAGGTCCAATGGCTAATTGATTATACAATAATAAAAATTTATTAAAATAAGGGAACATAGCTAGGTGAAAATTGAGTGAATAAATCACACTGAACGAAAGAGGGAAACACGTGGGATATATCCAAAGCGTAAATGTGACATATTCTTTCTTTCTTCTGTATTCTATTGTAGAAACAGTCTCACTCACATTGAAACAAAAAGTTTTTATATTTCATAATTATTGCTTTTATCAAGCAAAATGTAAAAAGAGAGAAGAAAAACCCTAAGTAAAACATAAACATACTACATTTTGAATTAGAAAACCATGTTAAAATTCAAAATGGAATAGGTTAATGTTTCACATAAGTGTTTTTAAACCGTATTTTTTCCTTATGTTTGATAAAGGCAATAATGCCGAAATATAAAAAATTTGTGTTTCAATGTGTGAGTGACTTTTTCTACTCTAGAAGCCAGAAGAAAGGAAAATGATGTCATAACAATGCATTGGATTTTCCCTAAATTGACTTTTTTTTAATGACACTTTAATTAATTTTAGACTAAAAAATATGTATTGATTTTTAAACAAACAGACTTTAGGTTAATTTCTTTGGTGTTTGATATTTAATTATTTGAGAAGTGCAAACATTACTATTAAACATGTTTGACTACTAAGTAAGCTATTAAAAAAACTTTCCCTAAACTGGGAAGGCAAGACGGTTCATACTCGCGCAAGACAATGGCATTTGTGACATTCCTACAGTAAAATACTGTATGTGAACTAATGTTTTCAATTAGTGTTGTCGTTTAGAGATTTTTTTCGCATAAATATGCGTCTTTAGCAGTGTCTGCGTCCATTATTGAGAAGTGAATTCATCGTAAAAGCCAATGTTATTCTGACGGGGAAATTTAAACTGTCTGTTATAAAGAAGAATTCGCAATTCAGATGTGTCCGTTAAGAGAGATTTCACTCTACTAAATTTCAGCCCCATACATTAATTACTTTACCTTAGCAATGGTTCAAAAAAAGCATAAAATAGCAAGTATGACCCGTTATAAATCGTTAACTGTAATGATTTGAAACCATTGAATTATTATCTTATGATTAAACATGTATTAAAATTGTGTTGTAAAATCTTTACTACCAAATTACCTTAGAGGTTCTTTAGATTTTAAGCCCTTTAGTATTAATTATGTTTGATGCTCTTTAACCTTATATATTATCTAGATTTGAACCTTCTTAAAGGTTCTCTAAGTTTGACGAAACCTAAATATTTTCTGTTGAACAATCCATTGATCTATATTACTTGTCTGGAGCTTAACATTAATACATGTTTGACCTGGGCAATCTACTTTATCCCCCCAAACCCCTTAATCTCCACACCCTAAAAGAGATGGAAGAGTAAAATATATCTTTCTCCTTCTCTAAATCTGTCAAGCTCTCTCGCTTGCTGAACCTAACAAATAACCATAGATAGACAGCACATAGCAAGCACACAGCTCAACTTGATTGTCTCTTCATAAGTGTTAAAATACCCCTACTCCCTCCCCTTCTCCACAGCTTGTTACAGAAAAAATAAAAAGCCTGTATACAAAAGAAATTAACAAAGATGATGAGTCAGCACAGTACCTGTTGGAACACAAAGCGGCTTTGTCTATCGCCCAAAACTTTATGGGAAATAGCCAGTCCTGCCAACTTACCCAACTAAGAAACCGTCCACCCTTATTTAGTATTTGTGTGTATAAAAAGTGTATTACAAACATTATTTAATTAAGATCCCAACTTAATGTAATGATATTTTTAAAACCATGTGAAAACACTCCAGCTTTTTCAAAAAGGTAGCTGCTAGTTTATTTTTGACTATGTTTGAGTCTTTTTTTAAATTCAAAATGGGGTAATCCAGTGTTTTGTGTTATTTGTACTCTCTTCTTTCTTCTTTGTGTTTGATAAAGGCAACAATGCTAAAATATTATTCAGCTAACATGCTCCTCACAAACTCACATAAAAAAGGTGACTATTATAAGACAAAATATAGTAATAAATAAAATAAATAGTTATAACCTTGTCATGAGCCTCTCAAGGGGCCGAGGACATCCAGCGATGAGTGGAGGACGCGTCCCTTGATGGACAGCCCACATGATGCGAAAAGCTGTCCCGCCGATCTCGCCAAATGGCTTGCGACGACTGATAACTTCCCACAGGATAATCCCCCAACTAAACACATCACATTTCTCTGTGTAGCGTTCGCCTGCACACACACATACACATACACACACAAAAGAAAAATGAGACGGAGAACAAATATCACAATATCACAAACACAAGTTATCTAAAGTAAATGAAATTTAATTAAATCTCAACACATCAAGTTCATGGAAAATTTGTATGGTTTTAATTTAAAAAATAATCACGCCAATCCAAGCAAAATGAGGCCATACACCAAAACAAATAAATAAGTTTCAAATTAATTGTATGACTTCATGAAACTAAGTAACTTGATGATCAATCTTCTGTTGCATTTATTATGTATTCAATTTCGAGCCCAGTCTCAAGAACTCTCTTTAACCATCATTTAAACATACAATGTTACTTTTTATAATACTTCGTTTGTATAAATAACTTTGTATAGAGTTAGCTTTCCAATATTTAAAAGTGAGTTCATTCTTAAAGGATATAACGTTAGAAATTGAGACAGTTTCTCACTGTACTTATAAATATCCTGAACTCTTATAAAAAAACTCTTCAAGGAAAACCTAGTTTCAGTTTTTGAGGAACATAATATTATACATGCAAGAAGGCACAGGAACAAGAAGGAACAAATCGGAAGGGTTAGCAATGAATATACTAACAGTTCAATCATTAACAAGCTGTCACTGGATAAAGTTAATGGTCTATTAATTTTATGTGTTTGTCTTTTATTTGTTTCTTTTATGTTTTTATTTTCCTGTCCAGCATTCTTTTCCTTTTTTTTCCCCTGTGTCTTAGTCACCGTTCAGGTTATATAAATACATTAATCGCGCTAATTATTTAAGATTGAGGAAGGCAGAATGTTTGAGAAAATGTACATCCTTTTATGTGTAAGGAGAGTGGGAAACACTTTAATAAAAACTACCTTAAGGACACTTAATCGAGATTCAAATCCTGATATTCTCATCACCAGTGATCCAGTCTAACCTTAGAATGATGCGTTGAATCATGTTACCATCAATTTTTTAATGATTTCATTTTTGTCCCTTTTTTTTATTGGTTTACTTTTCTAGGAAGTTGTAATGCATGTTCCAAATTACCTCCTAAAGCGTTCCAATAAAACCAAAGATTGGGTGTAAGTGGTCTATTTTCTTGAAGAGGCAATCATTACCTTTTAGTCCAGAGTGGAAGCAATGTAAGGTGTGAAATGTCTTGAACTTTTTTAATTGAAAGCAATATTGTGTTTGTTCCTTTTATTTATTCTCAAAATTGTATTTATAATAACCTAGATTTTCTTCTCGTATTTTCTATGGATTATAGATACCTTCTTCTCAATTAGTAACAAAAACAATAATTACTGTGTCTCTTAACAAAATTTATAGCCTATGTATTTATTTATGTGCATGTATTTATTATAAACTGAAACAAAAAAAGTTCAAAAATATAAAACTCAATATGCAATATTTATAAATGAATCGATCCTACCTTTTGATCGAGTTTCTTACTATTGACAGTATAAGAATGTTAAATAATGTAATTTTTTCCTACTTAACACTCAAATCACATGACAGTCACTTTTCTTAAGAGGAAGTATTATGTGATATAAGAAAATGATATGTAGGGCTAACTTAATTTACACATGTGGCTTAAAATACATCTAACAATGAAAGTTAAAGTGGTAAAAGGAATGAAGCTATCTGGAGAGAATGGGAGTACACAAAGTACATGAGATAGTAGAGGAAGCAAAAGTGAGATGATAGGGGCATGTAATAAGGATGGAAAAAAGAGAATACCAAAGAAAATTATGATGAAGTATGTAGGAAAAATACTGCAATGGAGACCAAGAAAGAGATGGGAGGAGCAAGTAATAGAAACTCTGCAAGTGAGAGGAAAGGAATGGAAGCAATTAAGAAGGGCAAATGGTTGTTAGGATAGAAGAAGATGAAGGCATTTTACTAGACAGACCTGGCCACGGGCTGGAAACAGTTGATGATGATGATGATGATCTGAAAGAAAACACCTACAAATTCATAGATATATGGATTGCAGTAGTGCATTCCAATTTTTCTTCTTCTCTAAACCCAAAAAAAGGATTTCCCTTCTCGTCCTCTAAAAACCGAGTAAGAAAACAGACTAAGATACAGCCTAGTTAAGGTTCCTTCAGGTTTCTGAGTGACTCAAATATAACCGATTTAAATAGCATACATACACATATTTGTGTTATGATGAAAATTATAATTTCAAGATTTGAGGAAATTGGTTATAGAATATTGATTTTCAACTAATACTTGAAACGCGACTGTCTACATAAGATATCTGACTAGAAGTTACAATCATGTACAGCACAAATGTAGAAATGCTCAAGTTTCTGCTGAATTTTACAACTGATCTGAATGTAGCTAACTAAGTTGTTAAAATACATTTAAACAATTAGAAAGGGTATGAGATACTTTTTCTGAATCATCAAACCAGTTGATCGACAAGCATGAGAAAACCAAGGGTGAGCAGACCACCAGAGACAAGTCTTTTCTGTTTCACCAGTTCATATGATCCCTCCCAAATTTGGATGCTATTGAGTGATCGTTTTTCCATCACAGGAACTATTCCCACCCCTTAAAACTTGCAATCTAGGCCCAGCCCTACTTGACTTACACTTTAATATGCCAATGCAAACGTATGGAGAACCAATTATCGCTCTCATAACTATAGTGGGATTGTAGTGGGTATCTGAAAGTAACAAAAGTCCCTAACGCTACTTTCAAAATATTCATACATCAAACCATGTTATGCAACTATCACTTGTGACCAATAGTATCAATGCCTATAAAATAATAACAATATAATTACATTTTGTCAATACTGAGTAAATTTTCTTTACTTACTTAACAGAAGTACATTGGTAGGAAAATCAATGAAAGGGAGACCAAGAAAGAGATGCGAGAAGCAGATGACAGCAAGTGTATCAATGAGAGGAGAAGAATGAAAGCAAATAAGAGAGGTAAAATGGTGGAAAGACAGAGAAAGATGGTGACATGACATCTTACTAAACTGAGCCGGACACGAACTGGAAAGAGAGTTGATGATGATGATGATGAACTACTCTAATTATACTAATAGTTACATTACCTTCAAACACTTCAGGTGCCATCCATGCTGCACTGCCTTTATTGTTGGTCATATATGTCTGCTGGTCACAAGCTGTGCCAAAGTCACATATCTTGAGGACTTTACCATCCATTATCAGAAGTAAATTGGGAGGCTTCAGATCCCTATAAATATAAAACTATACAATTTAAAATGATAAACAATAGTATATGATTTTATAAATACATTTATATTTTCTTTTGAATACACTCATAGATTGGTTTAGTGGTTACAGCAACATAAATAGTCTGGAAATAGTTAGAAAATGATTCTAACAGAAGCTGTTATTATTTTAAAAGACAGTTGTAATATAGTGATATTGCCAGCAGTGACATTTTCTAATAACCAAACGTGATATTTAAATGCCTCCTGGCAAATGTCCTTGGTTTATCAGTGTTTCTTAAGTTGAGAGTAGACAAGGTGAGTTTCTCCGATTATTTTTTTTAGTCCTGTGATTTTAGTGTGTGGTGTTCTGTAGTCCAGAGTGTATACTGGCTGAAGGTTTTGAAATCCCAGTATATGGTATATCCAGTTTGTTTGAATAAAAATAGTTCAGTATACATGAAAGGCCATCAGAACCAAAGCATCTCTATTAAAAAAAAATACAAATAAGGGAAAGTTAAGTTTAGGTCTGTCATAAGTAAACCTAAACATTTTTCTGCATGAATATTTAACTGGATTGAAAAATTAGAATATACTCACAACAAAGATTCTGTGTTTTAGAAATTTTCAACTTCATTTTGTATGAGAATGTCTAATAGAACACATGCATATGCACAGAGACAGAAGAATATTACATTTGTTTGAATGGCCTCCACCTCCCCTGATAGCCAATCCTTTCCACACCAAGTCATTATTTCTTAATAATGAATTTTCTTAACAAATACAGAGTAATAAAGACACATAATCTTCAATGAAAAACAACGAACCTACTATAAACTTCTCATATGAGATCCTAAAAGAAGGGGTGGAGGCCCCAAAAGAAAAAAATAGTTAGGTGTGGTAGAAAATTTAAATTTTGCAAGCAGGTATAAGGACAACTTCAGATAATCTAATTCATCTTCAAAATTTCTAAGTAGTAGTTGTTTAAATAAAAAGGGATGGTGGGTTTACAATTTCCAAAAATAATATAAACAACTGCTTTTCTACATGGTGTAGATCTTAAAAATCGACAATAATTTATAAAGAACACTCCTAAAACCATAAAAGACTTAAGATTTTAAATGGTTAAAATAGGTGTGGGTGGGGAAAGGCTAGGTAAAATAAAAACCTTTTAGACTTTTTAGATGAGGCAGAAAATTTAAATTTGCTAGGAATGTTGAGGTGTAAAGTGTAATTTATATTTGTTTTAGGAATCTTGAGGGAACCCCTCTTTCCCTGAACTTTTTCTTCATTTTGAAATTTAAGTATCTGACCTTAATGATTGTTTGAGGTCATTCTTACACCCGCTTGACATATGTTAATCTTCCATCACACTGAAAAGTAATTTATTATTTTATTTTTAGATTTATGAAACCCCCCCTCCCCCCATTTTACCAGTAACTTTTCTTGGTAGTAAATATTTAAAATGTATTTTGTGACTGGAGTAACTGGAGTGACTGGTGTGATGTAAAATATAATTTTGACATGTAAGTCAAAAGTCAATACAAGAGAGCTGAATGATGTCCGAACATATTGAATTTCCAAATTTAAGTCCGAGAAATGGAAGAACTTGAATTTGATACAAATATTATAGAAAACTACTTGTTTAAAAGTGTGATGTTTTTGCCTCCTTTTAGCCTTTATATAATTGTTATTTCTATTAGATTTACGTTTTGTCCTTTTCACCTTTTTTCCCTTTTTGCTTAGTAACCATTTTATCCGTCGCTTATTAATCACCTTATTTTTAAAAATGTTTTTACCCTTAAATATTTCTTCAAGGAAACCGGGTACTTCATATAAAAGATGTAAAGGTGCCAAAAGGATAAGTAAAAAGGGGTGTCATGTGTAAAAAGGATTAAAAGTGAAATTTGTAAAAAAGAGCTACAATGAAAAAAGGACAAAAGTGGTCAAAGGACAAAAGGGATAAAAATGATAAAATTTCCAAAATCCCAAATAAGAGAAAAAGTTCCTAAGGGAAAAAGGGTAAAGGAGCAAAAAATGGTTAGAGGGCTAAAAAGGCAATAACGGTAAACTGGCTAAAAGGTGTAACTTAAAAGTGGTAGAAAACTTATAAAATATTTTTGTCTCCTTTTGCACTTTTATCACTAAAACAGTCACCTTTTTTTCCTTATTGTCCTTTTAATCCATTTTATCCCTTTTGATAACCCTTTATGAAAAAAAATCAATTTAATTTTTTTACCATATTTTCCGCAAACTATTTATCTCGGGCAAAGCAGGGTATTTCATTCTAGTAATGTACTATTAGTAAGAATGAATTATAAATTCGAGTTTTGAGCTAAGCGCATCGAAGATTAATTGATTTTTTCAAAAGACTTTGTTACAAAATTATCCCATTTAAATATAGGATTTTGGTCATTTTAAGGGTGTACTTTGTACTTATTTACCTATGTATAAGAGCTTTGGGTTGCATGTTGTGGAGGTACGCTACTCCACGAGCACACTGCAACGCCCAACTCATAGCATGACCAGCAGAGTACTTGATCCGTGGTTGACAATGCAAAACTGTAACAAGTCACATCCAACATTATTCATTGTTAGTTAAATGAGCTGAACAAGTTTAGTGTATTCACTGTTATTAATACTAGACTTATATAATAAAATGATAGATACAGTTAAGTTTCCATAGGAAAGACCTATAAAATATAAACATTAGCATGCATGTTGGGGGCATACTTCAACCCGCTTTATAGCTAAACCGCAGTATAATGGAAGGTAACCTGTAGAGTGACACGAAAGGGAGAGAGACAGGGGTATAAAGATTATTATACGTTAATTTAAGTCATCAAACATATACATAAAAAATTAGAAATCAACATAATTACACTTTACTCGTATGAAACATGAAATAACCAGTTATAATGCCTTTGATCACTCTACCAAAGCCTGTGTAAATCCATCATTTTCAATTTCGAATTGAATAGGAATATTTGCTCATTTACTTGAATCGAATCTGAAACAAAACTCACGCTTTAAAAAATTTGAGTCGAATCCAAATCAAATATCACGGTAAATTTATTTTACCAAATCGAATCCTGGTCAAACCTCCTATAATTAAAAAAAAATTGGATCAAAATATATTTTATTTTAAAAATAGGTTCAGATCTGAATTTATTTATTTATTTTAGGTCTAGTATGATAGTGTTTCAAATCAAATCTTTGTTGAATATTTTACTTCAGTAAGTTTCCAAATCCAATCTAATATTAAAACATTTCACCACTTGTTGATAAACATTTTAGACACGTTTTAGGTTCATTAAAAAAAATTGTGTAGTAAATAGTACTAATCTCAAAAAGTTAAAAATAAAATAAAGATCACGACACTTTTTTTAATCATAATACAAGATATTCACTGTCACAAACAAATTGTACCCCGCCCTCGTCATTCCTTTACTATATGGAACTCAAGTTAGTTTCTCTCTTCATTCCACCAAACAAATGGTTTCCGGATTGACTGTATTAATTTGTCAAGTAAGTGTGAATAATAGATTTGAATAATATGAGTTAAACCTATTGAATAAGAATCAAAAATTTATTGAGATTCGAAATTTCAATTTCATTTCGAATCTTCCAACATTAAGATTCAAAATTTCTAATCAAATCCGAATCTTACTATGAGTCAGATTTGGAGTCGAGATTTCGAAGGTTTAAACAGACTTAGTCTCCCTACCTAATGTAGACCTATTTGTCCTTTGTCATAAAAAGTAATCCAGTAATAATGATTTAGTTTTTCCAGGAGACATAATCTTCACTGCTATATCCGAATTTATAGTATATCAGAACCCGCTATATTGATAAACTCCATCAAAAGTGACAGCTGTGGATGATATGATATATGAATACTTTTAAATAGAGTGAATAACTTTCCCAGCTGTCAGAAAAAGCCCGTCCTATGAAAATTGGACTGTGTTATGCAGGAGATTCTACTAAGTACTATGGTACATCTGTTTATCTGAAAATGTACAGATTATAGGACTTACCGTCATAGAGGGATCCTCCCTCTGCGTATTCCATGACCAGACAAACAGGTTGTGTACACGCTCCGTACAGCTTGACAATATTGGGATGGCTGACTCGAGACAACTGCCGAACTTCCACTTTAAAAGCATTCCTTTCCGCTTCAGAATCAATGTGCTTCACAGCTACATAAATGTCTCGCCATTTTCCTTTCCACACAACACCAAATGAGCCTTTACCTACTACCTAGAACCAACAACATAATGTGCAATTATTATGTTATTGTTTCTCCCGTTAATTGCATGAAACTATCACTGTATTCTCCAATGTCATCCTTCACACAAATCTGTGCGCTTGCATGGTTGACAAGGGAAGCAGGGGGGCGAAAAGAATATTAAATATGATTGTTAGAATGTTGGTACCTACTAGGGATGTGCAAAGTTTTTAAACTTCAAATTGGCTTCAAAACAAACATCAGCTTTGACTTCGCTTCGAAACGAAGTTTGTCTTTGAAGCTTCACCAGTAAAAATGTTGACAGCTAAAATACTCCATTTATTTTAAACTATATCCATTCTGAGCTGTTTTGTACGTTACAAATTAATATTAATATGGAAAAAAACTGAAGTAATTGAAATGTAAGTTGTGATAGTAGCATCATTTGTCAGATTAACACAAACTATTACAAACAACAGGGCAATAAAACATTTTTCAAATAATTTTAGTATATTAAGTTATATAAATAACCACAATATAATTTTTTTCAAGCATAAAACGAGGAAAAGAAAATATTTGAGCTTCAATTCGGCTAAGAGAATATTTCATATATTTGATTCGAGTTCGCTTAAAATTGAAAAAGTAGACTTTGCACACACCTAGTACCTACAATTACAGGATTAACTAGAGGAAAAATAAGTATTACTAACACATAGCACCCTCTTAGTGAATTTGTTTAGGTGTTAAGAATCAGTGAGGAGCAACATAGCCATAGGCTTGTTGCAATGGTCGAATAGTCAAAGGCATCAGAATCAACATATACTGGACTTCCGATGATGGGAATACTGGGGTTCAAATCCTGATCAGGTGTACTGAGGATGGGTTTTCCTAAATGGTTCTTCATTCTCCCTCGAAGCAAATATCAGTAGACTTTATCTAAGATTCAACCTTCCTCATTCCTAGCACATTAGCATAATTAGTACCAGAGCTTTGGAGTCTTAATCGAAGTCAGAAGCAATTTTGGAAGAGTCAGAGTTGGTAAAAATGTACAGACTCTACATTAAAAATATAAACATATAATATTATAACAATAAAAGGTTAATATACCATTTTAATTTTATCCTTTTTTTTTACTTCCCAAGACAAATATTTGTAATTTGGATTGACAAATTTATTTAAATATAGATTCACAATGCCAAAGAAGTTTTCCACAAAATCATCTGTATTTGAGCACTTTACTTCAGTCAATTTGTTCTTACTAATTAAAATTTATTAGCCATTTATGAAGAAGTTGGAGTTGGACAATATAAAAATAGAGCAGTCAGAGTCAAAGGCTTGGTGTACCTATTCCACAGACTTGTTTAGTACATATGCATATTATAACCCTAATGAGTGCTAAAATAACAAACAAATACAATTGTAGAATTTAGCAAAATATATGTTCTTATCTTCTTCATTTTGAAGGACTCACATAGAAACCTGCTAAATTCCAAGTAACGCTAAACTCATTGTTTCAAAAACCATCGGAAATTCATAAAAGTTGCTTTACTAGACTTTTATAATATGTGTGGTGAATGTTTGAAAATGGTGGTTCTTTGTGTTTGGATTGTACTGCTGTTATGTTGAGGAAGAATGTGAAAGTTATGGTGATACTGTATTTACGATGATGATGTAGACCCGTTCATGCCTTACTGCATACTTGTTACCGCACAGCCATATCATGATCTGATTATATGTATTTCTGTTGAAATTAATAAGATTTATTTAGTTAATTACTCTTATTGTATTTTAAATTTAACATTAAAAATACCCGCCTCGGTGGCGTAGTTGGCTAACGCGCTTGTCGTGTTGAGCTCGGCTGCCGAGGACGGGGAGATCGAGGTTTGAATCTCGGTCGAGTGAACTGGGGGTGGTTTTTCCTAAATGGTTTTCCACTCTCCCTCCACGCAAATGAGGGTTCACTTACTCTAATTTAACCTTCCCAATTCCTAATCCATTACAGTAATTAGTACTTAAAGCGTATAACCTGATCGGGTAGTAAGACGCGGTGCTAAATATTATTATTATTATTATTATTAACATTAAAAATGATACCGTTGTTATTCATTTAACAAACTGACGCAGAGAGCCAGAGTCAGTGCTAGAGCTTGCTACAGATTGAGAGAGAAATTGCTAAAAAGCGATACGATTGTTATGGAGATTAGTATAAGCAACAAGCTGCTCCAGCCCCTTATATATAACCTACCCCTTGCTTCTCGGACGCTCGTCTCCAGTGTTAAAACCAACTAATAGGAGAACTCCTGGCAACCTGATATTGATAAGGCTAGCTTCATATTGAGTAAAAGGTAGCCAACTCATCACCAGATTTTCAAATAGAATGAAGGAGGTTTTTAAACAAAGAAGGATTTAAAACATATTATATTGAATTTACTAATGAAAACACCTGGTCATACAGGGATGCAGTATTAAAAGGAAAATTTACATACAATTCTTTAAATAAAAATACACTTTATCCATGACTTTTTGAATAAATGAGAGGGGTCCAAAACAGTATTATTACAAAGTCAATGGTTTGATAAGGCTTTTTTGAACGAGTAGTAAGGCGGTGGTAAATAATAATAAATAAATGATAAGGCTTTTCAAGGTGGGCACTAGGAGAAAGAATGATAGAGAGGGAAAGAGAGGTCTTAACCAGGGAGGTCTATGAGTGGTACATGGAAGATAATAGTTTGTTAACAGAGAGGTAGATTTAAGGTCTGAAACACTGCATTTCTGGTGTTGTTAACCTGTTGGCCCTGACTTCCCTTCCCTTACTACTGCTCCTTTGTGTCACAGCCTTATTGGTATGCATTCTTGTGAGTATTAGTGACTGATGGTTGATAGTGACCAGCTTGTTGTTTGTGTTGAAAGGTGTTGAGGTGACAACAAAGGGGTTAATTAGCACCAGTTAGTTGTTTGTGTTGAAAGGTGTTGAGGTGACAACAAAGGGGTTCATTAGCACCAGTTAATTGTTTGTGTTGAAAGGTGTTGAGGTGACAACAAAGGGGTTAATGAGCACCAGTTAGTTGTTTGTGTTGAGAGATGTTGAGGTGACAATATAGTGATTCATGAGCACCAGTTTGTTGTTTGTGTTGAAATATGTTGAGGTGACAACAGAGTGATTCATGAGCACCAGTTCATTGTTTGTGTTGAAAGGTGTTGAGGTGACAAAGTGGTTCATGAGCACCAGTTAGTTGTTTGTGTTGAGAGATGTTGAGGTGACAATATAGTGATTCATGAGCACCAGTTTGGTGTTTGTGTTGAAATATGTTGAGGTGACAACAGAGTGATTCATGAGCACCAGTTCATTGTTTGTGTTGAAAGGTGTTGAGGTGACAATATAGTGATTCATGAGCACCAGTTAGTTGTTTGTGTTGAGAGATGTTGAGGTGACAATATAGTGATTCATGAGCACCAGTTTGTTGTTTGTGTTGAAATATGTTGAGGTGACAACAGAGTGATTCATGAGCACCAGTTCATTGTTTGTGTTGAAAGGTGTTGAGGTGACAAAGTGGTTCATGAGCACCAGTTCGTTATTTGTCTTGAGATGTTGAGGTGACAACAGGGTGATTCATGACCATCAGTTTGTTGTTTGTGTTGAAAGGTGTTGAGGTGACAACAGGGTGATTCATGACCATCAGTTTGTTGTTTGTGTTGAAAGGTGTGGAGGTGACAACAGAGTGATTCATGACCATCAGTTTGTTGTTTGTGTTGAAATATGTTGAGGTGACAACAGAGTGATTCATGACCATCAGTTTGTTGTTTGTGTTGAAAGGTGTTGAGGTGACAAAAGAGTGATTCATGACCATCAGTTTGTTGTTTGTATTGAAAGGTGTTGAGGTGACAACAGAGTGAGTGATTCATGAGCACCAGTTCGGTGTTTGTGTTGAAATATGTTGAGGTGACAACAGAGTGAGTGATTCATGAGCACCAGTTTGTTGTTTGTATTGAAAGGTGTTGAGGTGACAACAGAGTGAGTGATTCATGAGCACCAGTTTGTTGTTTGTGTTGAAATATGTTGAGGTGACAACAGAGTGATTCATGACCATCAGTTTGTTGTTTGTGTTGAAAGCTGTTGAGGTGACAACAGAGTGATTCATGACCATCAGTTTGTTGTTTGTGTTGAAAGGTGTTGAGGTGACAACAGAGTGATTCATGACCATCAGTTTGTTGTTTGTGTTGAAAGCTGTTGAGGTGACAACAGAGTGATTCATGACCATCAGTTTGTTGTTTGTGTTGAAAGGTGTTGAGGTGACAATATAATGATTCATGACCATCAGTTTGTTGTTCGTGTTGAAATATGTTGAGGTGACAACAGAGTGGTTCGTGAGCACCAGTTTGTTGTTTGTGTAGAGAGATTTTGAGGTGACAACAGGGTGATTCATGAGCACCAGTTCATTGTTTGTGTTGAAAGGTGTTGAGGTGACAATATAGTGATACATGACCATCAGTTTGTTGTTCGTGTTGAAAGGTGTTGAGGTAACAACAGAGTGATTCATGATTATAATTTTCCTATTTTTGTTGAATGGGGTTGAGGTGAGAGAGTAATGATGAGTTTTAGTTTTCTATTTATGTTGGAAGATGTGGTGAATCTAGTACCTTCAGTCCAATTTTCATAGGAAGGGCTTTGCCAACTATAAACGCTACTAGATCTACTTAGTATTCATATAAATATTAATTCATGTCAATATGAGGTGGGCTGGTGGTCTAGGGGTAAGGTGACAGACTTCTGTGCTGGGGATCCGTGGCTCAATCCTTGGTACCGGCACAGATTTATCTGATTGCCAAACCCTTCATTCACCTCTGACAAGAAGTGTATTAATCACAACTTGTGAATGTGGGGAATGGCAGACCTCCACCGTGGTTCGGATCCCACGTTAGACTGACCACATGGGTGCTAAGTGGAGAGCGGAAAACCAAATACATATTATATTACAGGAGAGGTTTTCGCTCTGTTGGTAATATATTCTTTTAATTTTTATCATTCTGTTTGTAATCACTCTTCTTATTTTAGCATCAAGTCTTATTACTTGTTCGAGTTAGACCCATGTACCAACTTCACTATTGTGTTAGGGATGAGGAAAGTTTAATTTAGAGGGAATGTAGAGAGGGAGAAAGATAGAGGAAAACCAAAACCCTGATCTCATCATTGGCAGTCCTGTCTGTTGCAAGAGTAGCTATCGGTGACCAGTGTGGTCAAACTGGTTGTCCGCGCTCAGTGAAAATGTGGCCCTAACAGTATCTTGAAGGAAAATTAAACCGAAACCCTCAATGGCATATGTGAAATAGCTAATTAAGTATATCTTTATTTGAAAAGGTCATGATTGCATTTCATTATGCATTTATATGATTAGTAAAGAAATGTATTTAATATATAGGTATTCATAATGATATTAGTTGCTTTTAGAAAGTGTGTGCGTGTGCATATTTCATAATAGATTTTTGAAAGAATAATAAACTTAATAATAATAATATTTAGCACCATGTCTTACTACCCGTTCGGGTTATACGCTTTAAGTACTAATTACGTTAATGGATTAGGAATTGGGAAGGTTGAATAAGAGGAAGTGAACCCACATTTGCGTGGAGGGAGATTGGAAAACCATTTAGGAAAAACCACCCCTAGTTCACTCGACCGAGATTCGAACCTCAATCTCCCCATCCTCAGCAGTCGAGCTCAACACGACAAGCATGTTAGCCAACTACACCACAAAGGTGGGTAATAATACACTTATTTTTGGCAATTTAAGCTTTGAAAGATCCTACCAATCAAAAATACAATTTATGTATAACCTAAGTATTGAAAATAATTGTTTATTAAGTGTGGTTTGTAGGCCTATATTAATTTGATGGGATTACTAATCATATATTAGGCCCACGAAGCAAATTGATGGTCAGATTTGGCTCTTGGGATGAAAAACGTTTTGACAACCTCGCCTTAAACGAATCACCCACCCACGCGAATAGTAATCAACCCTATGTGTTTTTAAACTATATCCTTTAGACTATATCAGGGGTTCCAAAACTATGGCACGCGTACCACCAGCGGTACGTACAATTATTCCCAATGGTATGCTGTGAGAAGCCAAACAAAACAAGCAAATTTAAGTTGTATAAAAGATAAATCCTCATCAAATTGTCTAAATATCTTATAACCAAATCCAATTAAAAGTAAAACAGATTTAAACATTGATTGGAGTGATGGCAAAAGTGATTCAAGCTCAGACGGCCGCACATCATGTGGGGCACCATTAAAAATATTCTGAATTAGTAGATATTCAGCATGATATTAGTGGTACTCTAAATTACAGAAAGTGTTGGAGTGGCATGCCATTCAAAAAGTTTGGAAACTCCTGGGCTGTATCAATCCTCAGAATCAATCACAACATAATCACATTATGTTCTTAATTTTTTCTACTCTAAAATATGTCATTTTTATTTAAATAACTAAAAGGTGTTAAATTCTAGAAGTTAGTATGTTTTGTTAGTAGGTAACCTTTTAATCTACACATTAAGCTTAGTCATAGTATTTATAGGGCCTACTTGTTAGGCTTAGTTCACATAGAACCTTGAATGGTTGTGATTTGTTTTTCAGAAAAACCATTAATAAAATAATAGGCCTCTTAAATAAAACCAAGTAGCCAAATAAAATTCAAATTGAACTGTGAATTTAACTGTGAGTAGAAGAAGCTAGTTTTTTGTTGTTTTTTAAATAAAAAAAAGCTTATCACATATTTGACTGTGAGATATGCAGTAGGGCCTATATAGTTCAGTTGCCTTGTATAGGCATAGACTTTTAGTCGCTTTGTGGGAACACAGAATGTTGCCCAGGGTATACCTAGGTTATCAACACATTATTCCCACAATGAGATGACGTGATGATAGTTTTTACTAAGGTGCGGAGACAGTGGAAATCTTATACCTAAATTAGGCCTAACTAACCAGACCATGGTGACCATAGGAACAGTTTCCCTTTCAGAAAAAACATTTATAGTAGGCCTACCATTGGGTATCATACCGGGGCTACTTAATTTTTTTGTTTATAGAATGAAAACAACTCCTTAGGTCTGACCTATAGGTTGTCTACGTCTGGCAAACTCTAAAATGGTGTAGCCTCTTGTTACACTTAATTTTGTATATCCAGTAATCTTCTATTGCAAGTATACTTGCAGCCTAATCAGCCCTAAATGTTTTGATATCACTTTTAGTGTATAATTTGCTTTCTGAGAGTCCAAACTCATTCTATGTTTTGTAATAGTTATTACACTATACAAATCCTGATCACAATAGTTTCTTTACATAAAGTGAATGTTTTGTTATGTTAACATTAAGTTGATCATGATCCCAGCATAAAGTGTTATACTAAACTGGTGTAGGCCTAGGCCAATATACTAGCACAAAGTCTGTCAGGTGTTTTCATTCTATCAACTAGTTAAATCACAAGGGCATCTGTGTTATTTTAATAAAAATATTTAAGTGCTAGTGTAATCTACATCTAAATGATTTATAACTAAATCAAAATATGTTTAGAAGTGTTTTATGAGTGTTATGATTGGGAACGGGGCTCTTTGTTGAAAATATGTAAAGGGGGTGTTTCCCTATAAGATTCAAAAAGGTGGGCTAATCTATATAACCATATTACCTGGCAGAATTACTCTATGTTACTTGGTACAGACATGTCGGCTACCTAGCCCAATGATTGAACATACTGAATAACTGTTAGTGAAATGTGTTATCATTATGCAATCTACGTTACTTACATGGGGAAATATCAAATTTCATAAAGTGACACTAAATTATAAGTTAATTTGAAAACAACCAAAATTGAAGTACAAACCTCTAACTTTTCTATTTCATTGTAGTCTATTTTTTGATAATCTATTTGTTCCACAAAGTGCTGAGGCTGGGCAGTTCCTTCGTTGCACGCCATGTGTTACGGTCACCATCACATATTGTTAATTAATATTGTTTATTATAGTCTTAAAATTATTTCTACTTATCAAAATAGAAATAAGTTGCCATTAAAAATCATATAAAAAATAAAGTTCCATAACAAATGACTTACGTTAATAGTTCATTCATAACTGTTAATAAATTTCCTTTCTAGCAATTTTATTTTAATTTATGAAGAAAATTACAAAAAAAAGTAACTGTAGAAATGTTTTTATAATCATGATTACTCTTAATATTTTGTTAACAGTTACAGTGAAGTATATACTTAAAATATATATAGGATTATATGTAGACCAAAATAAAAATGTTAGGAAGTTTGGTTTAGTTTTGTTGGCTAGCTCATTTAAACCCGATGATTGTATTATTGACAAACATTTTCATCACATTCCGATCGAAGTTTGTTTATGTGTGACGTAATAAATGTTTAATATGCTTTAATCTATAGTTTTTACCGAGTAACATTATCAAATAAATAAAAATGTTGAACAAAGGAGAAAGTTTATGGGAGATTGCTGTAAATCTAAGCAAAGAAAAATCACTAAGCCAATCAACTACAGGTAGTCAATCAAAGGAAAGGACTTTGATAATATTAGGATCTAAAGGAGTTGGTAAAACTTCGTTGATACACAGATTTTTAGATAGAGATGAGTCAGCAAAACAAACTCTAGCCCTAGAATACACATTTGGTAGGAAAGCAGGAAAAAGCTTAATGAAGGATGTCTGTCACATTTGGGAATTGGGTGGTGGGACATTGTACCCCTCGCTTATTGCTACACCCTTATCAGCTAGTCAGGATTTGAGTTCTGTGACTGCTGTTCTTATGTTAGATCTTTCATCACCACAGCAGTTGTGGTTCACATTAGAAACACTCCTACAAAGCATCATCACATCCCTAAGAGGATGTGGAAAGATGGCCAAAGTTTCAGGTATACAACTATTAATGGAATTCCTCCAAGATCATGCATGGGATAGAGTAGGTAGAGATAATACAGATAAAGATTACATGGATCCTTTCCCTATACCGCTTGTAATAATAGGAGGAAAGTATGACATATTTCAAGATTTTGATCCTGAAAAAAAGAAAGTTATGTGTCGCTGTTTACGGTATGTGGCTCACACTTTAGGCGCTACACTACAGTTCTACAGTGTAAAAGATTCAGGTTTAGTTAAAAGAGCAAAGGATTTGTTGAGTCACCATGGGTTTGGCACCAATCCTTTGAAAAGCATATCACAAGACTACAATAAGCCTTTGTTGATTCCTGCTGGATCAGATTCCATGGATCAAATTGGTGGTCTTGGGTCTTCAAAAGGGCTTCTTGGGAACAAAGGGCCAGGCTCAGCTTTGGACAGATGGAAACATACATTCACCAAACATTTCCCACAAGAAGTGTCTGAAAAGTCAGTAATGCCAGAGGATCCTGCTAAAGATATGAACTTCGTTGAGCCAACCATTGACTTTTTAAGATCTCAAAAGGATGACGAGTTGGAAAGATATCGACAAGAAGAAGAGAGGAAACAAAAGTATTTTTCTGATCTGGAAATTGATTGCAATACTGATTTTTAACTATTTTTAAATTTATTCCAGCCATAAAAAACACTACCTAATAGAAGTTCTAATACTTTTTTGATAAATATCACAGCACTGACTACATCTCAAATACTCCCCTAAATCAAATTCCTTATTCACAATAAGTCTACGGCACAATAAACACCATAAACCTGGATGACTGATTTTGTGCAGGGACTCAACTCTGCATGGTGATATTTTAAATAACACTAAATATTTCTGAATTTTTTACTTTCAGTTGTGTCGCCTCTTTGTATTATAAACTGCAGTAGCTTATACTGTCGAGTAGGAAAAATTGCTGTTGTGTCGAGCCTGGGTTTCCCCTGTCTTTCTGGTGTGTAGGTGGATGATTTGAGATGTCATTTTTCACTTTGTATTTGTTCTTGTGTGTAACAATGACTATTCATGTATTTTATGTATTTCTCTATGTAGCCTACTGTATGTTGTTGGCATAGTTAAGCTATTGAAAATAAATATTATTATTGGACCTAGTTTAAAATTTCGTTTGCTTAACACTATGTTCGAGCAGTGTATATGACTTTGATTACCTACTAAAAAAAATATTTATAGTGTATTTGCTTTGATTACATTTTTTTATATTTTAACATCTCCAAAAAGATTTTTTTTTCAATTTCTATTTTGGTCTTGAATTAAAAATAATTTAATATCAAGAAGCTAATAAAATATAACCCACTACAGTGGTCACATGGTCTAAGGTGCTACTCTCTCATTAGACTAGACTCCCGATAATGGGAAGATCTGGTTTCGATCTCAGTTGAGTGCACCGATGGTGGTTTTTCCAAAATGGCTTCACTCTCTTTCCTGACAAATGTGGATACACTTTTACTAAATTCAACCTTCCTCATCCCTGACCCATCAACATATATTAGTACTTAAGCATACAACCCAAATGAGTAACAAGACATGGGGCTAAAATATATATATTTCCTACCTTTGCTATTATTTTAGGGAAAACACTATCAGCTACAATCATGGCGAGTCTAAGAAATGGAATATTACCTGCACTGATGGGCACATGAACAAAGGCATCAATATTGTTTAGTTTGGTGCGCTGGTGACAGAAACATCTGTATTCAAATCTCAGCTGGGTGTGAAGTTGGTTTTACTTAATGGTTTCCACTCTTCCTCCCACAGATATGCAGCTAGGTATTAAATTCCTTGTTTCTCCTTAGTGTAGATATGTAAATAACCCAGAGGATTTGGTGAATAATAGAACACAATCAAACTTATTGAAGGTATACGGTTAGTTTTTTTTTAACAGTGCTTGTAACTACCCGTTAACCACCTTGGTGGCGTAGTTAGCTAACACGCTAGTTTTGTGTTTTCGAATCATTCATTAGCCAAGAGTATTATCAACATTACCACCATCAACCAGCCTTTGGTTGGATCAGGGAGATTAAAATCCGATGTGTGTACAATATGGACAAGTGGACGCAATCCCCCCGACATTCGCACCATTTGCATTCAGAATTCCCAGCTTTCTTCTCTTTCTTTAGTTTCTACATGGGGAGTACAGTTCACTGTTGGGAACTGTTCAAAGTGATTTAGATCATTGAAATAAGCAGTTAATTTATATAGGTCACTAACTACTTCTAATGGTTCAGCCATTCATGAACTACTTCTTGTGGGTCAGTCGTTCAGGAATTTCATCTTTTGCGACCTACCTACATCTTGTAGTTTAGTCATCCAACAGTTCACGAACTACCACCTGTAAGTTATTTTGCCCTCACATCACTAGTTACATAGTATGCACGAATCAAATCCTTAGATAAAATAAAGATTTTTTTTATCAGAAAAATTAATAATTAGGTAAAATTAGTTTAGTTACAGGTCAGCTGTTAGATTAATGATAACTTTCAAATATTTTAGCTTTTTCTTAACAACCAACCACCAGTGATGTAATTATAAATATTAGAACAGTATTGTTTGGAAATCTGTATGCTCTGAATGCAATGGACACAGTACACTATATAAATCCAATTCATGTGGTGCGAACTAGTGGATCCAGTCTTGTTAAAATGATGTAAATAATTTAAAAATTCGATGTGGACCAAGAAACGCTTATGCCGAGATCACGATCAACTTAATGTTAACTTAACGTAAAGGACCTCCTCGTGTGTTTAAATGGAAGCAATCACAATGCACTTAACATTGGCTTGCAGTTAACTTAACGTAAGAGATGTCTTTTACTTTACTTTACGTTACTTGAAGGGTATCACGTGATATAGCCAGCCAATCATTATGTGAGTGGTGTCAACAGGGCTATTTAATAATTCATTTGTTGGTATTATGAGCAATGTTTACTCTTTAGCGTAAGTTCTAGTGATCAGACATTGAAACAAAATAATTAAACTAAAATAGGTAACTAAATTTATCAAAAAAGTTTTATAATAGAAATGTATTATGATGATTGAAAACTGTAAACATTCACAGATAATAACTTTACAAATAGTACAAAACCACAGATCATACTCAAGAATGCATATGTTTGGCTCGAGTTGTTAAGTTAAGTGAATCATGATCACACTTAAGTTAAATTTAAGTGAACGTTACGTTATGTTAACATTAAGTTGATCATGATCTCGGCATTACATTTAGTCTCCCTTGTAGTATTTTTCCTACATACTCCTTGTGATTCTTTTCCATTCCTCATTACATGACCATACCATCTCACCCTTGTTTCCTCTACTATATCATTTACTCCCTGTATCCAAGTATTAAATAATATAAAGTTATTTTTCTTTTCCTCCGACATAAACATTCTTATTTAAGTTAATAATTTAAGAAAGACGGCAGTGTCATAGTTAATATTACAAACAAGTATGTTCTAAAGACCTGAAATTAAAATTGCGTCTATGCTACCCATCTTTCACTGCCCTTGGTACTTTCATGTTGATGCACATATTTACTTTGCTATGATTGGTAGTTGTCAGCAGTCCATATTGACTAGTACTTGGAATGTTCAAGTTGAGTCAATTTCTAAGGAAGGCTAAGGACTTCAGTATCAGGACTCCGTGGTCAATGCATTCTGTTAGGGTGAAGTCTTTATTATGTAAAGTTCGTTCACGGTAGCAGTTTACCTCTGAAAAGCCTTTTTCCCTACCAGAAATCTATTATATAGTAGGATATTGATAGGAAAAAAGACCTTTCAGAGGTAAACTCCTACCGTGAATGAAGTATAACCCTACCCACCTTACTTAGAGTTTGTAGATGGGGCTTTACCCGCTTAAAGTTTAAATTTTATTTTATATTCTAGAAAATATTCCATTTTTGTCATAAATAAACTTTACTTTACATCCATTAATGTTTCCATCCTGTGGCCTGTCATTTTTTTAATCAAGTCATATTTACCATTACAGGCTTGCTAGCCCTGTCGTTGCTTCATATGACATCTATCTTAAGACTAGAACAGCCCCAACATCAAGTCTCCGGCTGTTAATTCATCGGTGTAAACGGGGAAACCCACATTTCACCAATGATACATTTTTCGGCCATGCCGGGAATCAAACCCAGGACTCTTTACCTCAGTAGCTAGGCACGCTACCGACTGAGCTTATGTGTCAGACTCATAAATAAACTAATAAACCATTATTTTTTTTAGTCATAATGATAATTCTATGCTATGGACTATTTTAATATTGTATCCATTATTGGTGAGTTTTTGAATTTGTTTTCACAAAATTTTTAAAAAATATGCAAATTAAGATTTTTAGTCTGAATCTCAATACCTCTTACCTACCAATTTGAAAAATATAAACCTATATATATTTTTTTCTTCTTTACTGTTATCCAAATGGAAATTGCTATGAGAGAATAGGGTATAAAAGGGTGAATAAAATTAACTGTCAGTACATTTTAACTGACATAGTGAATGTATTAACAGTTTTTTCATGTACATCTTTCCTATTACTGGTGAACTACATGGAGAAAACAATGTTGTGATATTTTTCTAAGGCAGGGCACTAATATGTTCACATAATACAGGCAGAGGCCATTTAAAATTAAACACTTGAACTTGCTTTAACTATATACACAGTTGTTGTTAGCATCAATTTATTTAATTCATTAACATTGATCTTATTTTTAAAATAATTACTATAAGAAATATACAAACACAAAATGAAAGATAAATATAATTTACAGCCAAATTCATTACACTCTTATTTTGTACACCTAATATCACTTTTACCCATATAAATATAAGAGATAGCTCAGCAAGTTGATAGTGACAATTTTGTTACGCATGTCGACTTTATTTTACATACATGGTTTATCAATTGGGTGAAAGACACCAAATTCTATACATTAGACAGATCAATAGTAAGAGTTATAAACATAATGTACAAAGCTGCATTATCTTCAGTTAAAAAATTCAATAATTATTCAAATATCAAATAAATTCCAAAAAGGTTTACCTGATATTTTGAACAATTGAAAGTATAAATTAAGAAATGAATAAGAGTATTTTACTCAAGTATAATTGGGGTGAGTAAGAAGGCAATTCCTGTTAATGCAGTCGACCACATACCACAGAGAAACAAATATTAATGATTTACAATACCGCACATAAATTGATATTGTATCAATTTTCTATTCTTTAAAGTTATTTGATAACTACCACTTCAAATGAATTTGGATCAAGTGTGTTTATATTTTTGGTGTTACTATAGAATATTAATATTTTTTTAGTTTTCCGAGCTATGTTTCACTGTTTAGTGAAATTCTGTCTGACCAATGTCTTTATATATGTATATAAAATTTTGGAATATTAATTTTGTAACTATGTTAGTTGGTATGGCAGCAAAACTATGACAAAATGCAGAAAGTTTTTAAACGAAAAATATTTTCACTTGTTGCAGTACATGTCTTACCATTCTTTGCACATTTCTCACACACACACACCTCTGAAAATTTCTGATAGAACATCTATAGCAAGAGAATGGGTAATAATGAAAGATTTTGCTCTCTTGAGACAGAAGTGTTAAGTGTTCTTCTTTTAGAGCAGTGGTTCCCAAACCTTGGGTTTCAACCCAAATGAGGGTTGCAAGGATGTTCCTAAGGGTCATGGGAAGGTCTTCATCCCCCTACTATGCCAATTTAATGAAATATTACAATTACAAACACTTTATCAAACTGGGACAATATATAGAATTACTGCAATAATGATACAAGCAACCGTGTTGAAACAACATTTAGAAACCCTCTTGAATAGCACTCGAAACTGCATGACCTCGCCTACAAAATGTAGTGGCATCATGGTTGTCACCGAAAAATGCAAGTTTTTATCGCCAATTTTTTTCACGGTAAACATATTATATAATTTACTACTTGTAAGATTAAAAAAGTTACTTAAATTGATTCAATTTAGCTGATAACATTTATTGATATAAAATAAAAACTCAAAAGAACTCTCCCCAAGAATGAAACGCTAATATAGTACATAACAGGGTGTCCAACCAAATAGTATTTTAAAATTACCTGGCTTTTCCAGGTTTTCTAGATTAAATTTACAAATTTTCCAGTCATTATAAATTACAATTCTTACTTTATTAAGATTTTAGCTTGAGGTAATAATATTTTATATACATAAAGGCTACAGAGTATGAGATTGTGTCATTGTATGGAGGGGTTAAAGGGTACCAGCACAAAACAATGGGCTATGGGGTAGTACGATCTAAGTTAGATTTCAGTAAGATCATACTAATATATTAAAAGATGACCTTACAACTGTACAATTTAAAATTGTTGTGAGACACATTCTTTATCAGTTAAGTGCTTCCTATAACATAATCGAATCATCACATATGCACATAAACATGCCTCAGCTTAGGCTTGAGACGCATGGTAGAGGAGTGGAAAGACACTAAAATTACCTGTTGACTGAGAATTAATATTAGTATGTTCAACTGTGTTAAGAAATATTTGTGGTGTGTAAAAATTGGATGGAGGGGGGAGAATTGACCAATGTAATTAAAAGTTGCATATTTTTCAGCAAATTTATGAAAATTCCAAAATTTTTATAAAATTACTTACTTTCCATGTCGCTGGACAACCTGTATAAGTAGCGACTTAAAGTGTGTTTTTTTTGTCACTTAGTGGGCAATGTAACCAAGTCACATTTTCATTAAAAATTGTGCTTAACATTTTGTTTTATTATAAAGTTATTGAAATAACAGTTTTTTTTGTTTTGTTTTTTCAATTAAATTAACTTGACACACTAATATGAAAACAATAGGAAAAAGAAACTACATTAATGCCGGGCCGGGAAAATACCGTATTTAGGGTTAAGATTACAAAAAAGTTCAGAAAAGCCAGTTTTAAAGTAAAAACATATTGAGTTCCTATCATGCTTTCCTAAACATTGATACTTTTTTTTCTCTTAGCATTGTGTCCTATTACCTGTTCATATAGCATTAAAGCAATGTATTGTCAATCAATTAAATGCAAATGATATATTTATGTTCATAAAATACAATGTCTTTAAACAAGCACAATAGTGTTGTGGCAAATACCTCACAATTAAAAGTACTGTATTGGCCTCGCACATAATACAACCTTATGATCCTAAAATTTATAATGTTTATTATTATTATTATTTTAGCATTGCGTCTTATTACCCGTTATGCGCTAATTTTGGATGTTTTCTATATGAAAAATAAAACGTCTAAAAAATACCTCGAGGTAAAAACTTTAACAGATCTGACATATTGATTGGTACCTCTGAATGGTTTTCTTGATGTGGAGGCATTCCTAAACTTTCTTCAAAGTCATGTATTAGCCTTGGAAACAACAAACTTGTTAGCAGCCTGCGGGTTATTTGTTAAGCCCCGTATAAGTTAATACCGTGACTTCTTCTGACCTGTACTTAATTAACAACAGTTCAGAGACACTGAAGGGTGGAAATCCTAGCTCTATAGCCTATTTTTGACCTTGAGTGTTTTTTTTTATACACACACCTGGCAGCTAGTACAGTTCCAATGGGCAATACGATATAAACACTAACTCACTCACAAACACTTGTAATATTTAAATACTATCATAGCTTATTTTTACAGAAGTATAAGACTGCAGATGAATGCAATTGATGTTCCATGCCACTAAGTTGGTCTAGCCCTTTTCTCCGTTAAATGAATCCAGCTGCTTTGTATATTTTTCCAGTATTCATGAAGTTGTATATATTAGTCGTTTTATATTATCCTTTGCTTGGATAAAAAAAATTAGTCAAGCCATACCAAATAACATATTGATAAAAACATATGTTTAACAATGAGGCCTAATTTAATGATACAAGAATATGAATAGTTTAGTTAAAAATCTGAGTCAAGAAAGAAGGGGGAAATTGTGTCTTCAAAAAAAATTAACATTTTAATTTATTGAAGATAAAGCTCCAAAATCAAGATCCTACGGTTGTGTTGACTCAGAAAAATATTCAGTGCTAGACGATTGAAAATTGTAGGGGAGGCTTACAGTTTGTGTATGATCCTGTGACATAATTTTTCCTTTTTTTATTCTTTTAGTCCCAATTTTTGTTTTAGTAAATATTCTATTCTACACACAATTTAGATTAATGTTTACAAACTATAAAACAGATTTTAACATCAATTTCTATAAGTTATACCATATCAAAAGTTCTATAAGCAGAAAAATTTGTACCTTTAGGAAACAATTTTCATAATTATTCAACTTGAAATACTAAACTTTGTGCAATTTACATTTCTGAGTAGTGAACATTTTTCACAATGAGAAAATAGTACTTGTCGTTGTGATCAACAAGTATACATAGTTAATATGTCCTTTGCTAATAAACTAATCACAGTCTTACTAAAATAACTGTTCCGATTACTCTGAAAGAAGAACAGCCTTTTACATTATGTCAAGTATATAAAATTGTCTAAAACTCTTAAATCAACACTGTGCACAAAAACAAACTTTTATTTATGAATTATAAAGAACTTGCCATAGTCAATAGTTCTTATCGTGAGTCAAGGACTGTATTATATTGAAATATAACTCTTTCAAGAAAAACCTATTTTAACTCTTTTGAGATATAACTGTACAAATGAAAGAAGGTATATGAAAGAGTTAAAGGAACAAATAGAAGATCAAACACAATATGGCTTTCAGTGTGAGAAAAGGAACAGAGTTTAGTAAACAAAGAGATAATGACTGTCCACTAAAGGAAATATTTGGCCCCTCAATTTTAGTTTCATTCTCTCCAAACTCTTAAAAAGGGATTTTGAAATAGTAAAATGGATCTTTAAAAGAGAAAATCAAAACGCAACATAAAAAGGTGAAAAAAGAAAAATGGTAAGGAACACAATACTATATTCACTTCTTCGTGTTAATATTTTCCCTGTTGTCATATTTGTACACAAAAAAAGTCCTTAGCTAATTTGTGTGGGATATGTTATGTTTATTTACGCATTTTCCTTTTTTCTCCCCTCCTCATTTAGGAATTTGTATTCTATGTTTCAATCTGCTTCATGGAGAGTTTTAATAAAACAAATCCTTGTGGTTAGCCGCATTATTTTAAGGAATAGCCAGCACCTTGTCGAGTAGTAGAATTGTAAAATGTGAACTGTGGTCTTTTCATTTTTCAAGTCATATTATGTTTTTCTTGATTCATAATGTCATTGCTCTTTCTTGTACCATCTTCCAATTGCAGAATGTTTAGATACAAGTTTTAATTATTAATCCCAAATAAGACTGTAATTTCAGTTTCACAACACTTCTGAACAATAGTAAAAGTATCTTCGGTTAAAATATTGGAGTAGTTCATAGTAAAATATCAACAATAATAGTGGTTTAGGGATATGTCGATATAGATTTAAGATAGAGTACAAGTAGTGTTAACATACGGTATTAAAAACCTTAAGAATATATTGTGGGAGCCAAATTATGTTCATCTTTCTATTTCGTTCCTATAATTCTTTCCTTACTCTTCCATTTTTACAAAATAAGCTATTAAGATTATATGCAACTTTAGGTGCTACTTAACTTTGAAATGAAATATGCGTTATATAACACTAAAATGCGATAGCAGGATTTGTTTAAAAAAAAGTTACACATATAATCACAACACTATCAGATCTTAAAATATAATACATTACATGATATTATTGTATATGTAAACAATTTTCACAAACATGTTCAACTTGTACCGAACTTGTAATTGCTTATACATGATGATGTTTGTTTCATTTCAGACTAAGAATCTCATTACAAACTGAACTGTTTCGTAAATATCACATGTTCATGCTGAAATATATTTCACATCCATCATCTAATGCATTGTACATGCTCTACTGACAAAATATACTTTAAATACATATAAGCTGCACAGTTTTTACTCGCAAAAATCTCATCTCTATAACATTCTCATCAATGTAACTGCAAGTTTTTAATCTAAACCATCTTAGCATGAAACAACACATTTTATTTACAATAACTCGGGTTGCCAAAGGGGACATAGAAGCCACTTTTTTGTATAATTTGGCTAAAAAATATATGTGTTACTTTTATCTCATAAACACTTGGCAACCTTACAAACCATAAATCTGTGTTTTACGCTGAATAGAAGATATTGCATCATCACATTTTCCATATAATAACAATTTGCTGTCCATATATTAAGAAGTGTGCTGCATAATTTAACCAAGAGAGTTATGGCTCTTCACACACTACCGGCGCATGTTTGCATTGAGGGATTGCATGAGGTTACCATTGATATACCCGTACGTTGTATACATTGTGTTTTGCTGCGCAGCACGCTGAAGTGCAGCTGGATCCTGGTATTGTGTTTGAGCTGCCATATTCATCACTCCCATTTGAACCGGGATCTGTGCCGCCTGATTGATGAACCCAGCTGCTGCCGCAGAGTTGGTGATATAACCGGTCACAGTGCCCGGAGCTTGCTGTGGGGCCATACGGTAGCCATTGAGTGTCCCATACTGGGCCATTAGGTTAGGGTTAATGGTAACATTAGGACTGACTCTAGAGGAGGCGGCCGCAGCCACTTGCATTTGCTGGACAGTCGCAGCACTGTTACCCCCACGAGAGGATCTACTTCCTCCAGTTGATCCTGTGATGGTGGCACCCACGTTCATGTTACTCTGATAATATTTATGGTAGTTGGCCAAGTTAATCTGGGTCTGCAGGTTAGGAGGGATGGCAGAAGGAGGAGTGGAGAGAGTTCTTGAAGCTTGCTGTTGCAACATTTGATGAGCAGCAGAAGGGGGTGGAGTCATGGTAGAGTGAGGCAGACTGGGAGGGGGTGTCAAGTTCATAGGAGGTGGAGGGGTCATTGTGTTGCAAGGGGCAGGAGGGATCATGTCTAGGCCATTGGTCAGCTGCTGAAGCTTGGCGAGGCTGCAAGAAGACACTCCAGATGGAGTGGTCTGCCCACTGCCTGTCACTTGGGGAGTAGGGGTAGGCGCAGGAGTGGGAGTCGGCGTGGGAGTGGGTGTAGGGACTGGTACAGGTGTGTGCGAATGAGGATGTGGCATTGATGCTGCTGTCTGAATGTAAAAATTGGTTGCAGATGATACTGCGCATGCTGGTGAGGCAGCCAACCTCTGATGAGAGCCAACACTACCAAGTGCTCCCTGCTGTGTGGCCATGCGGTGCTGGATCACTGTAGTCATGGGCATGCTTACATATGTCCCACCACCTGCCTGGGTGGAGAAGGCTTGTGATGATACTGCCATTTGAGGAACGCTGATGTAGTTCCCCTGGGAGATAACTGCATGGTGTGGGTGATGGGCATGATGCTGCATGCTGGGAGAGGTAAGCTGGTGGTGAGGATGGTGGTGAGGATAACTGCTTTGGTGCGAGTGTGCCATGGCCACTTGATGCTGTAGCTGCTGGTGCTGAGTGGTGGTGTGTTGGGTCGCTGCAGAAGAATGTTGAACGGTTGCATGCTGATGTTGCACAATACCAGGTGGAGTGGAGCGATGCCTGTGCTGCTGAATAGTAGTGTGTTGCTGCTGTGGTGGTGTGGCGCGTGGCTGGATCGGGGTAGAATGATGTTGCTGTTGCTTATGCTGTGAGGACTTGCGACTTGAATTTTGCATCTGTCGAGACTTGGATGATGTGTGTTGTTGTTGTTGCTGTTGTTGCTGCTGTTGTTGCTGCTGTTGTTGTTGCTGTTGTTGTTGCTGTTGTTGTTGTTGATGTAGTAAATGTTGACTCAACTGTATTTGTGCAATAGATGGTATGTGGTGATGCTGATGCAATGTCACGCTCGGTATGTTGTGATGATGATGATGTGGAATACCTTGCTGTTGCACACAATCAGAGTAATTCTGCTGGCACTGCGTTTGTGAGGGTTGGGCCGGGAGAACCGAGGGAGGTCTGGGGGTTTCCACTGAATTTTGAGATGCCATATCATTGGACGAGATTGAGGTTGGCGACTCCAGCCCCAGTTGGCTGACATCTAGGTCACACTGCCCATAGCCATGAAGGGAGTGTACCGAGTTAGTGGTGGAGTCAGGTGTGTACACCCCCATGCTAGGAATCTCAGGCTGTGGGGGGGTGTGCTTGACAGAACCTGGATTAATTGGTGTGGCAGGCTGAATCGCCTCCACACTATTGTCCAGCCTGGGAGTGGTGTTTCCGCTAGGGATCTCTACCACCTCACACTGCTGTGATGATGGCTTTTCTTCGCTGCTACTGTGCTTGTGCAGATTGCAGGCTTCATTGGTGGCATGTCTAGAGGACATCATTCCACAGTTGGAACCATCACTGCTGTCTTCCATCATACCATTAGCATGGGTTTGAGTCGACATTGAGTTGTGCTCTTTCTCTTCTATGATTACTACAGTTGGTGGGGAAACAGGGGGCTTGTTTTTTCGCTGTTCATAGTTCATCATAGATTTAGATTTCTGTGCTTCATAACATCGAGATCTTTCTTCATGCATATCATATGAATGTAATTTTCCTTCCTCGTGTTTATAAGAATTAGACTTCTCTTCCCTAACTTCATAGGAATATGACTTTTCTTGTCGCATTTCATAGGATCGTGACTTTTCTGGCCGCATTTCGTAAGGATGTGATTTATCTTCACGTACATTATAAGATTGTGATTTTTCTTCTCGTACACTATAAGGTTGTGATTTTTCTTCTCGTACACTATAAGGTTGTGATTTTTCTTCCCGTACATTATAAGGTTGTGATTTTTCTTCATGCACATTATAAGAGTGTGATTTTTCTTCACGCATATTATACGGTTGTGATTTTTCTTCTTGTACACTATAAGGTTGTGATTTTTCTTCATGTACACTATAAGATTGTGATTTTTCTTCACGTGCACTAAAAGGTTGTGATTTGTCTTCATGTACATTATAAGGTTGTGATTTGTCTTCATGTACATTATAAGGTTGTGATTTTTCTTCACTTACATTATAAGGTTGTGATTTATCTTCACGCATATAGTAAGGCTGTGATTTATCTTCAGATACATTATAAGGCTGTGATTTATCTTCACGTACATTATAAGGTTGTGATTTATCTTCACGTACATTATAAGGTTGTGATTTTTCTTCTCGTACATTATAAGATTGTGATTTATCTTCACGTACATTATAAGATTGGGATTTATCTTCATGCACATTATAAGATTGGGTTTTATCCTCATGCACATTATAAGGTTGTGATTTGTCTTCACACACATTATGAGGTTGTGATTTATCTTCACAAACATTGTAAGGTTGTGATTTATCCTTACAAACTTCATAAGATTGAGATTTTTCTTTCCGCACTTCATGAGAGTGTGACTTTTCTCTACGTTCATCATAAGAATGTGGTTTACTCTCACGTGCATCATAAGAATGCAATTTTTCCCCACGTGCTTCATAAGGATGTGATTTCTCTTCACGAATTTTATAAGAATGAGACTTTTCTTCACGCACTTTATAGGGATGTGATGTGTCTTGACAAACTTCATACGAACGTGAAATCTCTTTATGCCCTTCATATTGATGTGATCTATCTCCATGCAGTTCATATTGATGTGATGTAGCTTCACGCATTTCATAAGATGGCAATTTCTCCTTATGCATTTCATGGGAATTAGAAGTTTCTTCATGCACTCCATATAATGGAAATTTAATTTTATTCATTTCATGATGTGATTTTTCACCATGTGCTTCAAAAGGCTTTTCTTCATGCACATCAGATATGTGAGACTTTGCCTCAAGTATTTTATAAGGTTGTGACTTTTCTTCGTGGGATGTTGATTTTTCTATGTTAGCTTTATAAGATTGTAACTTTTCTTCGTGGATCTTATACATCTGAGAGTCTCTTACAGAAACTTTATAAGACTGTGACTTTTCTTGTCGTGGTTCATAAACTAGTGATTTTTCTCCATAGTTTTCATACAATTGAGATTGATCCTTATCCACTTTACTAAGATACGATTTTTCTTTGTTTACTTCCTTATCTCGAGAGACTGTTTCGACTTCATTAGAATGTGGCTTTGTCCCATGCACTTCATATTTTTGTGACTTTTCTTCGTGGCCCTCAGGAGGTTGAGACCCTTCTTCACAAACTTCATAAGGCTGTGAATTTTCTTCCTCCTCCTCCTCCTTTGATTTTTCTGTGTTTTCCTGGCTAGGTCCCGAGTCATCCCTCTCCTCTGGCTGCAGCCCAACATTCGCAGGAGATTCACTGTGATCCCAGGAGGTTTGATCTGCTCTGTCCACTTCTTTATTCGGCTCTGGGGAGTTCTGTGTGAGGTCCACCTCAGCTGGCTGGGGTGCTGCACTGGTGTCTGGATGCCGAGGCAGCTTATCTTCCTCCTTGGTCTGGTCGGGAATGGGTTCTTCCGCTTGGCAAGGAACATCCACAATAACCATACTCTTAGGAGCATGTAAATTCTCTCTCTCGGCTGTAATTTCTTGTCCGAGATCTGGCAATGAATCATTCTTGTCCTCCTATTAACACAGAGACAATTTTTAACCAAATTAGTCTTCAATTTATAGAGTAGATCAAGATATCCAAATTAAGGACATGAAAAAGATCAGACCAATTATTTAATGTCACCTAAGGTTATTTGGAATAGAGCACTAGGCTAAATCATGGTTTGGATTAGGAGGGATAGCCAGCACATTTGCCTTGGTGTTACTGGAGTAGAAACTGTTCAGAAAGAACACTAAAAACACACAAACACATTTTTAAGGACAGTCCACAGCTGTGGACAGTCAACCTTGCAGTTCAACCAAGAGCATCAGTCTACTCTCTTGACCTGATGAAGCTGTCTGGGACAGCGAAAGCTTGTCCTTAAAAATGTGTTTATGTGTTGTTTAGTGTTCTATCTAAACAATTTCTAATCCAGTGTCACAAGTTAAGTGTGCTGGATATCCCTCCTAATCCAAACCATTAAGGTCACATAAGTAATTTAGAACCTAATAAAAAATGTTGGTGTTCTCTCCAGTTGTTTTGTTAATTTAAACAAACGCTTTTAAATCATTACTGCAACAGGGTAATCAAAGTAAATAAATGTTTAACTATTTATAGAATAATTTTTGTTTAAAAATAAATCTTTGATAAAAAAAATAGGTATCACTTATTCTGTATTCCTAAAAACACATTGACATAATTTTTATCTTTAGAATATGCTTAGGAAAAAATATTTTGATAGTTTTTCCATCAAAATGTGTGTGTTGAAGGAAATGTACAAGAAAGCCGTTCCCCCACGTTTCATCAGAAGTTAAGCACTGTATATATGTATATATTTAAATACACAAATTGTCATAAAAAATGAAGAGGATATAAAAATCGAAGTGGATTTACCAACTTTTTTAATTATCTTTCAGGTGTTAAGAATAACATCTTTTCTCAAGTTGCACTTACCATGTGTAGAGCATATAAGCTTGTGTTAAGTCCTGTTTTTCTCACCCTTTATATTATTCTAAATTAAAATATATTTTAAAACAATTATTTTCATTTATTTTATTTCATATTGATATTAATTCAATTCGATTCGACTTATAATCTTTTGTTTTTTAGTTATGAATGTTTGTTGGTAACATTTCTTGGACGTACACACAACCAGGGCAACCTCCATTTTTTAGTTTCGTTCTCTCTGTGTTAGTAATGTACCTACCCCTTTCAACTTGCCACTACTTGAGGTGCGGCACATGTGTTTTTAATGATTCTGCACAGTGAAAAAGTATTGAGCGAGTCCCTTAGCTTTTTAGAAGAAAGGACTGGGTGGATAAAGATAGATTTTTGCTGGCTCAGTTCTGCCCCTATGTTACAAGATGTCATCATGTACAGATGTGTGTGGAGCATTGCTCCTTGACATATGTATAGCAAGAAAGTGATTATCAGTGAATATTTCAAAATAATAATAATAATAATACATAATAACCAATGAATACTTTGATCCGTATAGGTGGATAAAAAGTTCCTAGTTTTTATTTTATAATTAATTCACAAACTCATGATGGTGACAATAGATAAAGTAAGGGTGTAAAAGGGCTTGGAACCATGGGGCCAAATCAATCACTTTTTAATATCTATCTTTTCATTATATAATTAGAATATCAATATTTTAATAGTATTTCTGAATCCTGAAATAGTTACTAAAAACAAACTGTTTTAAGATCTTTAACAGGCCAGTCCACTAAATAAATGTTTAAGTACTTGCAGAGAAATAATGAGCGGTTACATTATTGTGTAGTTAAGTAGTGAGAAATTTCCGGTGTTTCACAATAACTACTACAACTTGTGTGATGAGCTAGATAGCCGAGCTTTCTGTAGTATTTTAAATGGGCATTAAATCTTTCGTAACTCCATAATTCTGTAGAAATATAAATTGTTGCTGGTTATTTATGGAGAACTATGCCCATTGTCTGCCGAAATGGGGAATTTTAATGTAATGATTCAAGTAGCTTTTTTCATAACATTTCAATTGACCCCACAACGTGGGGCTATTTATTACAGGACAGTTTAGCTAGTGGCTTCGTTGTAACATTTAAATTGCTGCCCAAACGTGTGGTAGGAAAATAATATTTTATTATCATTTTACTAGGCTGTAGACTGTAGTAGCTTTATAATGTGTGTGAAAAGTACACCCGTAACTCTGCTGCTGGACTTTTCTGTGTCAATCCTGGCACGGTAATGTAAACTCCTACAAGAAATCTCCAAGTAGTATTGGAGACAAAGGCTAGTGATGGTGATTTATCATTATACAAGGACTCTATCAAGAATTCAATCCCATCTCACTCCATTTTCCCTTCCCTTTTAGAGCAATTAACGGTGTATGTTTTACTTGTGAATAACAGACCAAGGCTGTAATCAAAATTAAATTTGAAGGGGCAAACACAGTTCCCCAACTTATCATTTTAGAATATACCTTCTGTGACTGGCACTGTTGCATTTTTGCAACAGCTGAATTTTTTATCTTTTTTTTATTGGAGGTAATTAGGTCAGACACCCCCCCCCCCCCAGGTTTTGCCCAATTGGTTTTTCCTGCGTAGA
>CABFOW010000119.1:365809-376874 GCA_902141385.1 Timema californicum
CCCCCCCAAGTATTCCTCAATTAGTTCTTGCTGCGTAGTATGATGTCATCAAACATTAAAAAAAAGTTCTTTTCTGAGATACCCGAGTTTTAACTGGTGCCATGCAGGAATGTTGCGAAAATGCAACGACACCAGTTGTGATGTCATACGTTTGACTCATTATTGTCATATGATTATACTGTATAGTTCACGCAAGTTCTATCACGCTGCTTTAGTTTTCTGTAGTTGTTATTCACGTGTGGTCGCTATTATACATAGAAATATGAATTTAAGGGAGTAACTCAAGGAAGAAAGGTCTTTTTTTCAACAAAAATTAAGAAAAACTATTAATCAAGAAAGAATGAGTAAATTAAATTTTGTAATACAATAAAATTTAAATAATACTTTACAATATTTTGTTTTTTAATAACATTTACAAAAATACAATATTACTCAAATTTGCATTTAATAATATTATTACTTCAATAGTAATATTATGTGTTAAAGTATGTGTTTTTAATTATTATTTAGAACACTATAAGATGTTGCAACAGTGCAACAATGCCATTCCTTGTGTTAGGTTTGTTTAAAAACATATTAATTCATGGTGTGGCCAAGACTAACTCTGGTAGCCATGCTAATTCAAATTTAATCAGGTCGAAGGGATTTAGCTCTAACATGGTTCAAATGTGGATGTGAGCCAAGGACTTCAATATAAGTGTGGTCTTAGATGTGAGTAACGCTTAGCTAGTGTTAAGGGGCTTAAATTAAAAACAAGTGTTCTTAAACTTCAGAGTAATGGCTATTAGTTAAATATTTTCTTGTATTTTAGTTTTGAAACTGTGAATTTGGTAAATAATGTAGTATTCATGAAACAATATTTTGAGTTTTGGAGTGAATGTGTTTTAACCCCTAATCCATCAGCCCCTTGCCCTCCCGGACTACAGGGTGGTACTTAAGAAGTTTTGAGACATCATAAAAAGAATTCAATTTTGATATGCTTCATATATGCTTTGATATGATTATTGGTTTTGTCTGCCATTCAGCCTAGATAATAATCAAATTAAACCTAACTTGATTAGAAATGAACAAGAGTCGTCTAAGGAAATAAAATATTGCCACCCTGAACATCTTTTTGTTTTAGTCTATATTTGCAGGAGTGAAATTATCCATGATTTGTATCCGACAATAAAATTTAAGGTTACCATAGAGCCCAATAATTATTTTTTTATAAACATAAGTACATTCAAATTTTCAAAGAATATCTGTGTGAACAAATAATAATGATGATGGAATTATCAAGTTAATGGAAAAATGAGAGAAAATTATTTGTCATCCACAATGGTGGGCATGTTAGCTAAGGCATTAACCTTGTCTTGTCTGGTTTTCCGTAGACAGGGAGATTTAGGTTTTAATCTTAGACGGGTTAAGTGAGGATATTTTTCCTCAGTGGTTTACTAGGACCTCCATACAACACAGATGCAGGTACAGTTCTTTTTAATTCTACCTTCCTTATCCCTCCCCTTAATTAGTTATTTAATCTTGTGTGTGTTAAGCGCAGTTTACAATCGATGATCAGATCACACAGGAGAAAAAAGTTTTGAAGCAAATTTGTTTCTTTGTTGATTCACTTGATATTTAGTGTGTTTACAATAATTACTCTAGTGGTATAAAATAAAATAGGATTCAATATGATATAAATTACACCTGAAAACGGGAACTAAACCAAGGAACAACCTAAAGCAATAGCTGAAAGTGACAATGATGGTGTAGTTATCTTTGTCATTGAAACAATATATAGTGATAAAAACATACAACTGTTACTAAAAAAAACCCAACATAACAACATACATCTTCTATAGGCATAGATAAACTAATTTAGTTTTTTTTTCCTTGAGCATAGTCATGTAAATGATTTTATATGGTATTTTGTAAGAATAAAATAATATATTAATCAATAAACATATTTTTAATATAAATTAAGTTTTGAAAATTACTCTATTGGGTAAGTTTTTGAGTTTTGTTTAACATGAATTGACATTACAAGACATTTCCATGGAACATTATCATCTGTGTTATTTGAGGGTTACCTGTATTTTAAACTCACTCCTCTTTCTAAAATATATTGTGGCTAATTTGAACAATTATTAATAAGGAATAAAACAAAAAAAATGTATATCACCAAGTCTCAAATTTTGGGAACATTTTGTTGTGTTCATTAGTATCAAAAATGAACTATGAATTATTTTCCAAGCACCACATTTAACCACCTGATTAGGTTATACACATATATACTAATTATTCTAATGAGTTGGGGATGAGGAAGATCAAATTTATAATAAGTGTACCCATATTTGCATGGAGAGCAAGAGAGTGTAAAACCATTTTGGGGAAAAAAATACCTCAGTACACCCAACCGAGATTCAAACTCTGATCTCCCTGTCATCGACAGTCTAGTCTAACACGTGTGACCACGCAGCCACCGAATCGGGTCATAGATTTCTCCTAAACATATAATCATCATCATCATGAGCAGTTTCTGACATCCGGTCATCAGCTGTAAACAAAAGCTTCTTTAACATTTAAAATATTAATAAATTCTCGATCAACTAGTATCGATGATATTACAGATTTAAATTTACTTTCTTCGTATCTGTGGCAGTTGATTTTCATTTCATTTAAGTAAATCATTTTTAATGTTAAAAATGAGTGATTTTCTTAACTCTTTGTGTGCCAAGAGAAATGACCAAAAAAATTTGCTTAAAGTGCCAAGCTATTTTGCTTAAAAAAAGGATTTTGTTTATATTTTAATAACTTATTGGTCTTTGAATTCTTGTACTAAAATTTACATAAACTAGCTAACATGCTTGCCAATCCGATTATATAATTATACATATATATTTTTAATTTTTAAATATAAAAAAAAATCACTAACAAAAAAATAAAATAAAAATATAGTTTTGTTTACCATTAATTTTTAAGCAATGAAATTTTAAATAGCTTGAAATAGAATAAATCACCGAAAAGAACATAAAACACTGAGTAAATAACAAAATTAAAAATAGATTTTACACTAAAATTGGGTTATGCATAGCAGCTGTTTCAGTGACCATCAACCTTTAGGAGGGTTTTAGTAAAATAAAGTATAAAATAAATAATTGGCGCTTGGAATCATAAGGGGAGGGAGAGGACTTCAAACCTGGTACTTTTGCATAAATATGAAGAGGTTGGGGTGGATTATCATGATCTTCAAGATTTATTTCATTCCTTTAGGAATCACTCGTGTTATCAATGTCAGCTGCCACTCCTACTTGTTCCGATCTCTCACTTTCACTAGAATATAATCTCTGTTGAGATTCATTATTTACAAATTCATAATCACTAACAAATTGATCACTCTCGCCTGAGCTATCAATAAATATTGCAAGTATTTCTGTGTCTTGAACCACAGCTTCCCTCTTAGTAGCCATACTTTACAAACAACAGGGTGTCTACTCAGTTGGAGGAACAAAAATTCGTGACTTTTTGGTTACCTTTTTGACCACAAAATAGCCCAAACGGTCAGTAAGACGCGGTGCAAAAAAAATTCCTTAGGTAAACGGTCAAACTTATATTGTACATCGGGCCTAGATATAATAATAAAAAACACCTTGGAGTAGGGCAGAGGTTAGTTCCAAATGCTTCTTACCTTTTCCATGAGTTTTCACTCCATTCAACCCACTGTGGCTTATATCAAATTTCGATTTATAAAATGTACAATAAGCCTTCTACTGGTCATCTTCAACAGGGTGCAACCACTTTGAGTATTTATTTTCTTCAACAGTCAGCCAAAACTCTTTGAACGAACTTTTACCAGGCATCTTTTAACAGATTAGCCTAAACTACACACATAAAATCTTTGAATGCCCCTCAAAAAAATTATGGATTTTTTTCGCAACACACGATTAAAAAATAATTTGGGCCCAATATTTTGTGTGCCCATTAGACAACAAAAATCATTTTAAAAATTGGTAAATTTAAACTTTTTGAATGAATGGTCTTTAAAATTAAATGAATTACATCAAGTATTAAATATTAACACTAATAATATTATTTTATATTTTATAAACAATACGCCATATTTCACTGCGAAAACTATTGCTATTTGTTTCCAATGTTAATTTGAAATTATAATATACATTTTACACCACCCTCAAATTGCAGTCGGATCACTGAAAGCGTAAAAAATTGTAATTGCCGCCAACATCTTGATCCAGATCACAAAAAAGATGTAGAAAATGTCCTGGTATTTTCCCGTATCATCTACAAAACCTGAATTCCAATTCATTAACTCGAAAACCATTATTTGTAGACACACACACATGGCATAATGTACTCACACACCCCACGAGACAAGTAGCACACCAAATTAAAATTTAACACAAGATCGCAAAAGTTAACCTTGTCGTTGTAATCACAAACAAAACAATCAGGCAACTTCCTACTGGCACATGCCATCACGTGTAGTGGATAGCGAGCGCTATCTTTGAAGCATTCATGTTGTTACGATGTGCGGGAAATTCAAACTAAAATTATTTTCGTGACTTTATGAGCAAAATATTAAAAATTCGTGACTTTTTCGTGACCCAGTAGACACCCTGAACAAGGACAAAGATAAAAACTCAGAAAATAATTTTCATGTTCGATATATCGAAACCCCAAGTGAAAATAAGTGAGAGAAGCTTGAACATAAGAGAATGCAGTGGAAATAAAATCTACCCTATCTGTTGACTTAATACTGAACTAAAAGCTCGAAAACATGGGATCGCTGTGAGTGACGCTGGTAATTTTAGCATATATTTTGTGCATCGCTCTGAGCGACGTTGGCACTTAAAGGGTTAAGGTCAGTCAAATTAAGACTTTTTTTAAATTGATTTAAATTTTTTCTAATTCATACTAACAAAATGCAGGGTAGTACAACAACAAAAAGTCACTATTTCAAAACAAATTCTTTAACCATTTTGTTTGTCTAATTAACTTAAAAGGAAAACATATGAAAAGATTAAACAACAAAGAAACTTTCAGCAAAGTTATTTAGTTAAATTATCATTAAATAATGAAAAATATATAATTTCTTTGAATAATGACTAAACAATGTTCTACAGCATTCTTTAAAACTAAATAGTAGGAAGAATATAGAAAGCAAGCTCCATATTTCAGATTTTTTCATGCACTACAATCAGGATATTAAAACCTTAAAAAGTAATAACTAACTCTACATTTAACCTCAACCATAGCAAAGACAATCACTATGTTATTATTTCACTAAAGAGCACAATAACAAAGTAAAATGAGTGGAATCGCTCGTCTAAAATAGTATTAAAAAGTTTGTAAACTATACTTTTGCTTTGAATTTCTTCCCTGCTTGATCCTTAAACCACTTTCACTTAAAACCTGTCTTATTTCCAACGTATTTGTGTTAGGCCAAGTGTTTCCCAAACTTTCACCAGTTGAGCGCCCCTTTGGGCATTCATGGTTTCCCCTTTTAAGAACCATTTCACAATCTCCCATGATGAATTCATAAAGTGTGAATCCTAGGCCTAGGGATTGGGTGGTCACTACCAATTTTCTTCAGGAGGCAGCGGTTATCTCTTTGTCCAATGGTAGCAGTGTAAAGTGTGAACTGTGTTTTAACTTTCATTGTAAAAGTCATGTTGTGTTAGTTCCCTTTTATACATTTTCTATTCCTCTTTTCTGTACTATCTTTCATATATTAAAATAAAATCTAACTCAAACAGACAAAAGAGGGTTTCCTTAAGTTGGAGATGTAGGGTTCGCGAGAAAACGGCAGTGTTTTTTGCATTCTTTTTATGTCAAAACTGTTTTTTTAATACACTCCTCCCCCACCCTTCACAACTCCCTTTTAAGGATATATATTATATATTCACATACAATAAAGTTTTACTGGTAAGCTAAATAAAGCTCTAACAGTAAGAAGAAGGGGCAAGTCCCATCATTTCATTAACAGAGATAATTTGTTTATAATGATTTCTAATAGCAAAAGGAAAAAAAATACCTCAAAAAGCAAAAAGAGGTTTTCTTTATAGAAAAGCAAAATTAATTGAATCCAGTAGTACTTTGAGTACCACAGCTTTGGAAAATCCATGTTAAATCATGTTCACAAGAAATTAGTCTAAGACTAAGTGGGCGAAGATGTTGAAAATTTAATGAAAAGGTTATGATTAATGTTGTTTTATTGAAATGTGTAAACTAACTTGATAAATAAAAGACAACAAAGTTTTATAATGTTTATGGTTGTTAAGTTGTATCTATTTTTTACACATCTTACTGTTCTTTTAAATATTATTGCTACTATAGTAAAAATCCTATAATATTTAATACACTATGTTCTACATTAAAATTGCCATTATTATTTTGTTTTATAATCACCGTGTCTGACTGCCTGTTCAGATTATTTGCGTATAATGATAACTACGCCAATGAGGTAGGGATGAGGAAGGAAGCATTTTAGAGGTAATATGCTCACATTTACATGGAAGGAGAGTGGGAAGTCATTTAGGAAAAACCACCCTCAGTAAATTCAACCGAGATTCAAACCCCGATCTCTCTGTCAGCAGCAGGTCAGTCTAACATGAGAATGACAGACCATTCTGCCCCTGAAGCAGGTTATTATTAATAATCCTTCGTGTTAGTGACCAGCGCACATTTGCTCGAAAGGAAGTGAGTCCCCAATTTGATTTATAAATAAAAGAAAAAAGAAAAAAAAACTTGATGACCGTTTTTGTTTTATTTGGCATCATTTTAATTTTAACACATGGGATTAAATAACAAAAATAAAATTAGAATGAAAAATTAAGATGTATGCTGTTTTTATACCTAAATTATGGGTAAGCTGTAAATTTGAAAAAAACTTACAAGATACTATTTATATAATAGAAAGTTTCAAACAATGAATAGGAGCTAAATTTATAACTATACAAGCACAAACTAAACAAAAAGATCAGCACTAATATTGTGTGATTTAAAATAAAACAGAATGATTTATAATCTTCTTCATAGCAGTATACATCCACTGGCTATTAAATGCACCAAAACTACACCGACACATATGTGAGGACATGCACATTCATGAGGACATTAAGCCATAAGAGGAAGAATTAAGATTTTATTTTAAAGTATTCGAGTGACTAAAGAACTAGTGCATGAAGTAGTCTTGATGTGTTTTGAAGAAGCATAACCACCGTTACAGTAGGCAAACTACTACGACTTACCCCTGTATTGTCCTGATCATTCAGAGATTCCTTGTTCTCGATAGGTTTGCAAGGAGTTGTCCTTTTTACAGTGACCTTCTCATCATAGAGCTTGGGTGTAGCAGGCTCCTTTGCAACGTCAACATTACAGCAACTTTCTGGTATCTCCTCTGTTGGTACTATTCTTGTATCTTCTTTTAACTTCTTTCTCTCTTTACATTCAAAGGTGTTGTTAGTCTTGACTGCTGTTAAATCATTTTCTGGATGGCCATCTTCATGATTGGTTACTGGTCTCGATGACACTTCAAGGGTACTCTTTTTTTCCTGACTGAGCTCGGGAAGTCGTTCACTAGTTTCTATGTCCAAAGACTGTGGTTCAACAGAAGATGATACCTTTACCGTAGAGGGTTCTTTTAAGTGAGAGAGTTCCGAATGTTGGGTAATTGATTCAAGGGGTGTTGAAAGTTTTAGGAGAGTTCCGCTAGGTGTCGCTGTTACAGTGGTGGTGGTAACAACATTGCTGGTAGTAATGACTGTAGTTAACGCTGTTGTAGTTGTTACTTTCAATGGCTGCCAACCAAACAAAGAGCAAATGCATATAATGTTGAGAAGTCTACCAATTATTTATTTCTCATGAGCTTACATAATGAATTAAACACAGCATCTTATTACAAATAACATAATGCCATAAAAGCTCATATCATCATATTATATGAAAGATACTCACAGAATGCAAATCATTAAAGTATTTGCATTTCTCACACTTTAAAGTAATGATCTTTAAGGTGAATGTATATAATCACTATGTAAGCAGTTGATATGACAAGATATTGCCGACTAACGAAAAATGTTACTAAGTATGTAATTATCATGTATGTGTAAGATCCTAAGAAAAGGGGTGGGGGATGAGGGTTGGGGGAAGTCCTGTCAAACAACAAAATTATGAATAAAAAAGATTACTTTTTATGTTATTATTAATTATAATCAATATTAACTAAGGCTTAAAATTTCAAACAATCAAATTCATTCAAGAAATTTGGAAAGAGTTGTTAAAAATAGCCAAAAACACATAACATACAAATACAAAATATTAATCCATCACTAATAGTTCAAAGAGAACCTATAAATAAAAAGTAATAAGAATCCAAACACAATCACAATTAATTAAATAGCCTCAACAAATTAACATGGTGTTTTAATTTTCAAGTTTTAATTTCTGTTTGTTATTTTATTAAATTTCTTCTAGTAACATTCTTCTAGTAACTTCTCTTTGTGAATACTAATATTAGTATTTTAAATCTTATTTAAAAAAATAGTTCAATATAACTTTTTAAATGATTACATCTAGTTATTTAGCAAGATTTTTCCATGAAGATGACGTGAATCAATATATATATATATAAAACAGTGTAAATAATTGTAAATAAATTGTGAATAGTGTGCCAAGCTAATTGATATTAGCTCACACAATCATGTGACTTTTTCACCTCTCAAGAGATCGTCTATGTTTCATGAACTACCCTACAGATTGGTCTCCCCTTGACCTAAATTTCTATGTGTGTGTGTTTTGAGGTCTCACCTATAAGCTTAATTTCGTTCAAATGCAGTAATCAAACATATCAAGAAATTGGAATAATGGGGCTTCCCTCGTTTCGTACTGCTTCTTTCTCTCTGCTTTCACTGTGCATTCGCTTACCCCACCCCCTTGATGACCGCTCTGACCTGAGCTGTTGTTCTAAGATGTGATTGGCTGACACCTGTTCTCCCCTTTCTTTTTCCTTCTCAATCTTGAAGTTGATTTAATATACCACTCGAGCAGAATAAGAGATAGAACTTGTAATAATTTACCACTGATCGGGTCTTTAACTGTACCTTCTCTACTGTAGCAGTTAATCCTGCCTCACCTGGATCCCCCACACCAGCATAGTCTATCGTTGGTGCACAAGAAGTGCGCCGCCTGCTCTACCCCTGGGGCTACAATAATGCTGCATTGTCACAGCTGATTTCTACATTTGAGTTGGGTTTCGCACATACTGTTTGCTAGCCAGACTGGCTAATTCTCGTCTACGTACTTGTACTGTTGCTCGCTGAGTTGTGTATCTTTTGCTATGTAATTCTAAAAGTATAGCGACAAGTAATTTGAAGGTTAAGCACCGGCTCAACTTAGGAGTTATGAAGAGCTCTTTTATTTCTAAATCAATCCCCTGGTAAATTTATGTATATACCGGTGAGTATTGAACTAATTAGGCTGATATTACAAGAGTTGTCACAAGAGTCAACTAGGGCATTATAGTTCAATGAGCAGATATAGTTTCTTGCCAATATGTACTACTTGTGTTGTTTATCGTGCTAAGCAGCTTATCCGCATGAGTTTGAGTTATGTTAGAATTATGTTTATATACATCCATCACCATGGCTAATTAACATTAAAATGGTTGCTAGGCAATGTTGTTTGAATAGCCAAGAAGGTAACGTCTTGAGTCACTAGTGGGGAGTGCTAGATGTGTTTTGATGACGTAATTAGGTCTCTTGGCCCTGCCTAAGTATCTTGTATTGTGTTATTATGGGATTCTGTATTTTACTACTTATTATTGGCTTTGGCCTCGGGAAGCCTTTATTACGTTATTGCAAGTTTATTTGAAGCTGTGTAAACGGCCTCCTTATGTCGTACTCTCATTGTACTTGGACTAGTTGGGTATACTTTGTAGACAAGTTTTGTTCGTGAGTGTGGCCACTGTAGCTCTAGAATTTAGCTATTTTACCCTAAATGGGGCTACTTATCCCCGTATAAGAGGGACTAGGTTAGTGCCTCCCCATTGTGACTACGATGTTAACTCACTATTAGTTTCCATAGATAAGAGCGTTTAATTGCTTAGTTGCTAGATGCCTAAGTAGCTAGCTTTCTTAAGAACCTGAGTGAGCACAAGCTGATGGGATAATGGTCATGTTCTTTGAGGTACAGACATTAAATCGAGCGAACTCTTTATTGAGGTCAGTCCAAGGGACTTCTTTAAATGTTTATAATTATTGACCCGCCACTGTCCACTTTGTTGTAGTGGGCGAATTGTAGGAATTGTCTTCTCGGGAGCCTTTATAATCCTGGATATTGATCCCAAACAGTAATTTGCTTTAGTTAACCACTATTGGCTCATTTGCTCATACTCACAAGGCTCATTATACTGGACATTTTGTTTTCAGTTTATTATGTATTTCTTTATCTACTTGTTGTGATACTACACTCTACAATCACATTATATTTATTACAAAAGACAACGGAAACCAAATGAACTGTCCTTAACGTCACATACTGTACTCTGTTATATGGCTCATTAATAAAACTCTGTATTATTTGTATTTCTTTCTTTATGTGTGTGTGACCTTCTCTATACTTTAAGGGAGGGTACAATAGAAGTTATTAAAAGTTACTTCTATTTGAATACTACCCATATGCGACAGTCACACTGCTAACACCAGTAGTATTGCCAACGCCACGCTGCTAATAATTCCTCATGTTTTATGCTAATTATTTTAATTTTCCAGCAATAAATTGGTCTTTGAATGTGAAGTACTTATAATGGTTTTACTACCTAAGATAATTTATTTAAAATATATCACATTATTAGTACTGGGTTAACAGCTTCTACTCAAAACAATAAAAAAAAACGTACAGTATGTTATTTAACAAAATAAGAAAATATGAACACACATGATACAAGAAAAAACAATAATACATTTTTCAAGTATTTTTTCATGTCAGCAAAATCCTTTGGTGAAAGATTACATAATAATCTTGAATCTCATACTGCCTGGTGGTATCCCCCCCCCCTCCCCCCCCC